>CAUYQU010055876.1:0-21333 GCA_963574635.1 Cheracebus regulus
CGTTTTTTGAAAAGATCAACAAAATAGACAGACTGCTAGCCATATTAATAAAAAAGAAAAGAGAGAAGAATCAAATAGATGCAATAAAAATTGATAAAGGGGATATCACCACCAATTCCACAGAAATACAAACTACCATCATATATTATTACAAACACCTCTATGCACATAAACCAGTAAATCTAGAAGAAATGGATAAATTCCTGGACACTTACACCCTCCTAAGACTAAACCAGGAAGAAGTTGAATCCCTGAATAGACCAATAACAAGGCCTGAAGTTGAGGCAGCAATTAATAGCCTACCAACCAAAAAACGCTCAGGTCCAGATGGGTTCACAGCAGAATTCTACCAGACATACAAAGAGGAGCTGGCACCACTCCTTCTGAAACTATTCCAAACAATACAAAAACAGGGAATCCTTCCCAAATCATTTTATGAGACCAACACCATCCTGATACCAAAACCTGGCAGAGACACAGGTAGATTTGTTTTTGTCAGCCCCACTACCTTTCACTGGAGCTTTTACAAACCCTGGTTCAGGGTGATCTCAAGAGTCCTTTCCTGTCTACACCAATTTACTCATGTCCTTATCTTCTTTGGAGTCCATGATCCAAAAGACTTGTTCAATTTAGCAGCAATGATAAATACTCCAAATGCCATGTTCCCACCCAAAGTATCTCTGAAAGGAGGTAGTACGAAATCTAGGGGGTAAAAGGAAGGCTTGGTTCTGAAATATTCTTCTCTGCCTAGAGCCTTATTTAACATCACTGTAAACAAAAGAGGAGACTGTTACTGAAGATCTCTCTCATTTGTATCCTGCAGAAGAAAGTGAAGAGCCACCTGTTCCACATCATTGTATTACCAGAATAATTCAAAACAAACAAACAAGCAAACAAACTTGTTTATCTGTATCCAGAGCCAAATACTGTTGTTCATAATCAATTATGCTGATTTGAGTTCTTGATGGGTTTTCAAAACCAGGAGAAACTAAATAGGACATGTTATCTGTGCTAAACCACCAAGATCAAACCCTGGATGAGATAAGAGGACATCTAAATAGAAATACAGTAGAGGAGACAACTATGGGTCCTAATACAATGTAGACGATTTCTTTGGCAATGAATCCTTAAGTTATGATAGTTTCATTGGGTTTCCTACCACTGCACAAAATTAATATAGCTGACTCTTGAACAGAGTCTTCCAGGAAATAAACTGGACTGAACTTAAATTCATGTTTCTTAATATATTTAGATATGATGATATTAATTTATAGGTGACTGTATGACAAGGCTGATCTGTTTCACATTGTCCCATGGTCATTTATGTATACAATAAATGACATAAATTCTTAGATAGAAGTACAAATTTAATATTTAAAGATTAAATAATCTAGGAGACAGGGTAGACTATAAGACAAATTGAAAAGTTAGATTTATTACATATTAACATCAATCTTTTCTGAAACAAATTTTATTATACTTTATAGTTTATACTCTAATGAAGATTTTATTACATATACTTTATAGATCATCAAAAACCTGACTGTAATAGAGTTGAAGTTGACATGTGGAAGTTTAATCACATACTTCCTAGGTGCTTCTAGTGTGCCAGTCAGCATGCTAGATGATAGAGAATAAAAGATAAACATGACTAGATTCCTGTTTGAATCTGATAAAGGAGACAGATGGTTAAACAATTTCAATTAAACATAATAAGTGCTGGGTGGAGGTTATCATATCTATTAAATGTCCAAGCAAAGAATTAAATACATATCTCTGTGTAAAAGTCTCATGTCATAATGTAAATATACTGTATTGTATACTGTGTTGTATACTGTTTTCATTCAAAGTATGAGATAATACATACCCTGAAAAACAAATGGACTCATATGGCAAAGACATTTTAGCTAAAGGAACAGTTTATATTAACAACAAGAGAGGATGAAAAATTTTCTCTGTTCAGGATTCTCACAGTCAGGAGGATTTAAGGTGGCTTTGCTCAGGACTGGGTGGTTTAGCAGGACTGGACGTTCAGTGCTAGAACTGAAAATCCTTGGAAAACTATGATAGCTGGCCAATCTATCAAGATTTTCAAGGTTAAGAAATATATAACAAGTTTTTAAATCTTAAGAACCATATTCACTTAGGCTTAATCTCATTGGTTTAGATCTGTCTTTCTCTAGATTGGAGTGGATTAAAGAGACAAACAAGGAAGAGAAAGCCAAATAAGAGCATTAACTTATATTTGAAGAGCACTGATCTCAATCTTTATAAATTGCCCATGTGAGTTTCATAATACTGACAAGCACAGGTATCTTTATCTCCATTTTACAATAAAGAAGCGGACTCAAAGGGATAAGAAATTTCGTCAAAGTCATAAAATTACTACATATCAGAAAAATCCTAGAACTCCAAGCTAGTCAAAGATTCTAGATGATTTCAACCTCTGGTGGTGGAAAGTAGTTAGATTATATAATAGCCTATCTCACCCAGTCAAAAATATTATTCATAGGTATTAATATGTTAGGGTTGTACTTAGAGGGCAATTAGGAGAACAAGAAGCAACGTAACCTCAAAGTCAGGTGGAAGTTTTTAAGTGTTAGGAACACTCTTAACTGCTGAAGGACTATTTAACCAAAGGATTTGTACAAACCTAACATCTCTGTAGCACTTAACTTTATAACTCTCTATTTTTATTGCTGTGTTGCAACTGTGCTAAATATCAGCTCCAGATGGTGCTATGGAAGGCACAAAGCACTATATAGATACAACAGTTTATGGCTATTTTAAGTTTATGTATATAGTATTAGGATTCCCAGCACCTGGTGCCTTATCACTCTTAGGCTGAAATGAAAATTCTTGTTTTTCCACCTGTGAATGGATGAGTCACATATTATTTCTACTCCCATTGTTTCTGAAGCTAACACCATATTGGCCACTCAGTTCAGTGCTAGGACGGCGCAGCTGGCAATCATTTCTCCTACATTAGTAGTTCTCCTGCCTCCTGATCTGATTTCTAAAACTCATTTTAAGCAGACCAAACACAAACACACTTCTGTGGTACTTCCTACTATAAATTTTGACCATGAGAATTATTATAAAATGTACCATAAAAAAGCTCACATTAGCCAATGAGTTTTTCAAAATGATAAAGATGAAATACCTCAAACTGAGCCTTTGGTACATCCAAATTCTTTTTAATATTTTGTTCCAACCAGAGGTTTGCAGTTAGAAAGGAAAGGTTTTTTTAAGAAAGTTCACTGCACTCACTTCTATTAGATTTAGAATTCATCTATGTAATTAGCTTATCAGTACTTAAAAAAAATTACTAAAGACCTGTCTCCAAGCAGGAAAGCCTATCCTAACTAATTTCTCCTGCCAGGGGATATTTTTTTCTCTTATGAAAAATCATTAAAATATCTGTAATTATGAAGATCCCCGCATCTTGAAAATGCCAATGGTATGTGTTTATTTTTTAAGTTAAAAATCAATATGTGGTTTTGAAAATTTCATGATTGCCTAGAGGGTGATTAAATTCAAGGTTAAGAGTGTGTCTAACAAATGAGCAGTTTGCATTTATTCAGTAAGTTTGGCAAAGATGTTAGCTGTCCAAAAAAATTAAAAATGTATTCCCCTCTTCTTTAATATTATAATTGTTACTGGAGCCACCTCCCAGTCAGTGAGTACATTCCAAATAAATGCCTTGCGTAAAGGTGCAGCCACATGACTAGTTCACATCCAACAATATGTGAACAGAATGATGTGTGTTACTTCTGAGCCTGTTTTTTCAAAGAAGTAGGTGAGCCTTCTTCACTCTGTCTCTCTCCACCTGTTGGGCCTTAGTGAATGGTGAAGCCATAAGATAAAAAAAATCCTGAGTCCCTCGAACACTATGCGAAAGGTCACCGCTAAGCAGTAATACCCTTGGTGGACTAGTTGAATTTTATCACCAAGAAATAAACTTCTATTATGTTAAGCCACCGAAATTTTTGGTTTCATTTTTTTCAATATCTGACATTACCCTAATTGAATACTCTAGGAAAATAAATTTCCATTACTGAAGTCCGGTTTTTTTTTCTGTTCAAAAACCCTCAAGCTAGTTATTAATTAGGTTTAGACACAGCTAAGTAGCAACTATCCCTCGTGATTAACCACATCATTCTGCCTCCTGCAAGGTGGCATGCACACAAGCTACCTTCTTATGCTGGAATACCTTGTTCCCTATCTAGACCCTTCTGACTCTCCTACTTACCTTTCAGATTTTGGTTCAGTTGACCTAAGTAATTCCCCTCTTTTAACGGCTATCACAGTAGAAATGCAATTTTATACTTACTTGTTTTAATCATTAGATTGATGTGTGCTGCCCTCACTCTAAACTTCGTAATTGCAGAAATCATGTATTTTTATTCTGTGAAGCATTGCATCCATCATGCCTAGCAACAGTCCCACATGGTGGTCCCTGAATAAACATTTGTTAAATGAATATAATGAATTAATAGCTCAATGTGGTATTATGACAGATGAGAGCAGGAGGACGTAAAGAACTTGATGAAGGTATATTTATGGAATTCACACTTTTCTTTTTTCCTTCAAGTTAATTACTGTACTTTTAGTGTCTCAATAAAAGAAAATAAAGAATTGACCACAGATAAATTAGCTTTAAATAGAAGAGTCACAGCAAGAAATTTAGCATTTTATTCCCGACAAAGGAACATGCTCATAATCTTATCAAAGGTTTCCTTTTACTCTCTGCTCAGAGTCATACTCACTGGTGCCCCAAGTATTGTAGTGCTATGGTCTGAATGTTTGCATCCCCCTAAAATTCATGTGTTGAAACCTAATCCCCAATGCCATAGTAGAGATGAGGCATAGAAAGTGTTAAGTTATGATGGTAAAGTTTTCATAGATACGACTAGTTTCTTATAAAAGAGGCCCAAGGAAGCTGCTCGGCTCCTTCCACCATGGAGGGCACAGCAAGAAGGAGCCATCTACGAAAAGCTTACCCTCACCAGACACAGAATCTGCCAGTGCCTTGCCCTTGAACTTCTCAGCCTCCAGAACTGTAAAAAATAAATGTTTGTGCTTCATAAACCATCCAGCTTTCGTATTTTGTTCTAGTACCCTTAATGAACAAAGACACATAGGAACATTGCTGATATCATAAGCTGTAAATTTTCCCCAGGATATTGACTATTATAGCAACATGTGGAAAACAGCTTCACCAGAACCCTGTTTTAACCACTTTTTGAGGTGACTTCCCTTCCTTTTATCTGCTACCTCTTTGAAAAATGAATGACTTTCCTGAGGGTGACACTGAGAGAAGAACTTGAGCATATACAATTGAGCCTTTCCCCTCTCTCCTTGGAATCTTCTTTCCAAGAGGTAGGATGTATCATGCAGTCCCTACTTCACCTTGGAGACAGGTGCTTGATTCACCTTGCTTTCTTCATGTCATGTAAACTTTGTAGCTGTGAGGCAGGAATTCTGGGCAAGCATCCGTTATTTCCCTTCGGCTAGAACAACTCTGACTTAGCCACATTTTTCCTACTTCATCTAGTTAGCTATTAGTATCCTTCCAGTCTGAGTTAAATTATTACTTCCTTAGAGAAACCTTTCTAATACCTTCCTAAGTCATTTTCTTGCCAAACCTCTCCCTGATTATATAGTTATATATTGCTGCATACCAAATTACCCCAAAACTGAGTAGCTTAAAACAACAAACATTTATTATCTCACACACTTTTTAGGGTCCAAATTCTGAGCTTGGTCCCACTGGGTGGTTCTGGCTCAAGGTTTCTCATGATATTGTAGTCAAGATGCTGCTCAGGCCTGCAGTCATTTGCAGGCTTCACTTGGGATGGAGATTGTCAGGAGTTCAGTTCAGCTGGAGAGAAAAATTGCCAAGTTATCAGGTGTTGGAGTATCCGATTAATGCAACAAAACAAAAATGATAGTGGAGTCCTTAAAACCTACTGTGTTAATATAATTAAAAGTAAAAATATGGAGAAAGCAGTAAGTCACCCCTTACAATTTACCCCCATGGAATGGCATACTGGTCAAGGGTCAGGTGAATTAACACAGGCATGAGGTTTGTCTCACTATTGAGGATCTGGCAGTTATATACACCCTGGGGTGGGTGATGAGGGAGGTCTAAGAGTGGATCAATTCCCAGTACCATGTCAGAGTAGGAGAACGTCCTCAATATTTCCTTCTCCTTCTCTACTAGGGAGGCCTCTGCAGAGCCACCTGAAGAGGATCTCTGCCTACGGGCTCAGATCTCATGTCCTAGGAAACAATGTTGCACCACACTTAGGAATGCAAATAGGTGAAGAGCTTGACCCACCAGCAGGCGTGAGTCCTTGACTGCAACCTGCTTCAGAGACTGCAGTGCACTGCCTGTGAATCAGATTTGGTGTGGAAAGGACAGCTTTGCCCTATGATGCTTACTCAGTAAACCTTTGTAATGTCTTATGGTCAGTTCTGTAAAATTACACATAGATTTCTTTTTTTGAGATGGAGTATTATTCTGTCACCAGGCTGGAGTGCAGTGGAGCAATCTTGGCTCACTGCAACTACTCCCTCCTGGGTTTAAGTGATTCTTCTGTCTCAGCCTCCTGAGTAGCTGTGACTACAGGTGTGTATCACCACACCCAGCTAATTTTTGTATTTTTAGTAGAGATAAGGTTTCACCATGTTGGCCAAGATGGTCTCTATCTC
Organism: Cheracebus regulus; assembly: GCA_963574635.1. Taxonomy (NCBI): domain Eukaryota; kingdom Metazoa; phylum Chordata; class Mammalia; order Primates; family Pitheciidae; genus Cheracebus; species Cheracebus regulus. The sequence continues at coordinate 6,718 of CAUYQU010055876.1, forward strand.
TTGACCTCGTGATCCACCTGCCTCAGCCTTCCAAAGTGCTGGGATTACAGGTGTGAGCCACCACACAGGGCCTACAGATAGATTTTTAATCAAGAACTGGGCTCCTCAGAGGTTCTGCTGTATAGCTATTGGCAGAAAGCCTGCATTCCTCACCACGTGGACTTCTCCAAGGTAGGTTGAGTATCCTCATGATATGGCAACTGCCTTCCCTAAGACTGCTCGGTCTATGATAAAGAGCAAGGAAGAAGTCACAATGACTTTTATGGCTGAATGTCAAAAATCATATATCACTTCTGCCATATTTTCCTTTTTAAAAGCAAGTGATTGAATCTATTCACACCCAAGAAGAGCAGAATTAGACTTCACTTTTTGAAGGAGTGTCAAATAATCTGTGTACTTACTTTAAAACAACTGTACTTGAGTAGATCATCTTAATATTTGATTGAAAGAACTCTACTTGTGGTCATATATTTCAGCCACATAGCTTAGTTGACTCTTTGACCTCCATTTCTCTAACTCTGGTACCAAACTTAAAGTGGAGAAGAAGAAATGAGTGAATATTATCCTTAAATCCAATAATCCTGGTTTCAAATACAAATTTGTATACTATTAACTGATTTCATTTAACCTGTAAATTTGCATAACCTGTCAACTCAAATGACAGAAAGAAATCAAATTGTTCATGCATTAAATTAATGGATTGACTGAGATTGTAGCAGATTCAGAGATTTCTTATAATAATCCTAAATTGGATCATTTTCCCTTTAAAACAACCAATATGAAATATTCCCTCCAGTTAATGTAATAATGGTTTTAACAAAAGTAAAAAGGCTACAATCTGAAATCTCAATCTCAAAAAGCATACTGAGCATCAGCATATTTTTCAACAACTTTTCAACCTCTTTTTCAGATGTCAAGACCAAGAAAGTGAAGTATGGGAATTCACTCTCCTCATGGAATGCTGGCAAACAAGTGAACCAAGGTTAATTTATTACTGAATTTATTACCAAAGGAACCATGATAGAAAACAATCTTTAAGGGTCTGGAGTTTTGTTTTATTTAATGTTAGGAAATGCTAGGGAACTATTACTATTACTTCCTCTCTATTTACAACTACTGTTGCAGTGAATTTACTGGAACAAAAATCCAGTTTATAAACTCTGCTAAGGAAATAAAAGCAACTTTACATTGGTGGTGGCATTACATTTTACATGTGATTTCCTGAATAACATTATGCAATGCATTGTGACTTGAGATCCTCTTCCTGTATTATTACAGCTACTAATCCAAACAGAATGCACTAAATCCCCTACAGATTAGGAAAAATTACTGCCTCTGAACATCTCAACTTCATTCTTCCAACATGCTGCCTTTCTCTAAACTCTGTTTTCATTGTTCAAGAAATTTTATTTTCTGAGCTATGAAAAAATTAGAAATATTAGAAAATAAAACAAATTCTCAAGTAAGAAGCACTGCAGTTGTTGATCTACATGATTTCCCCATGAAGAAAATCTCCATATTTGTCAATTATAAGTTTCATCAAAGAAGGAGTGTGTTCACCTTGTTCACCAGTGTTTCTCCAGCATCTTATTCTGTGTCTGGTTGATTATAATGAATTATTGTGAAACATATTAATGAATGCCTCTTTTTTAAACTAAATCATTGACTTGTCATGAAAACAGAAAGAGAAGGATTCTTACTTACTACGACCTCTCCCTATGAGTGAGAGAAATTTTCACAAACTCACTATCCCAAAACTGAAAGCCTCAGACCTAGATTTGAAAAGAGAACAGTTGCATCCTAACTACTGTGCAGCTTTTAATTTCTTAAACTTTTAAAATGGTTATAATAATTATTTAATTAAGTAAGGCTTTCTGAAAATATAAAATCTTAGATATTTATTAAATGTTTAAAATTTAAGTAAGAAAATTTTTTATATATTCAGATATTTGGTATGCACTGGGGGAACAGATCAATCCAGGCCCTTCCCTCTAAGAATTTACATTCTGTAATGAATAAAGATATTAAACAATTGATTACACAATTCATTTGTTTAATTATATTTGTGATGGATGAAAATGGAGACCTGAGTAATTTTGAGAATGTATAATAGAGTGAGTGGATCTAGTGTGGAGCAGCAGAGAAGACAGTCTTGAGGAAATGATATTTGAGCAGAGAAAATATATATGAATTATAAAGGAATAAATGGATAGAAATGTGTAGGAATTAATGGATAAGTAAGAGGCTGTTGAGGAAAGAAGATGGGGGGTTGTGAAGGAAGAAGAAAAATGGCCCAGGTAGAAAGAAGAGAAACAGAGAAGCATGTGAATAGAATTCAGAAAGCCTATGAATAACCTATAGTGATGCTAATAGGGAATAAAGCAATATGAATAGTTTTACATTCTTTTCCCTTTCTTTCTTTCTTTCTTTCTTTCTTTCTTTCTTTCTTTCTTTCTTTCTTTCTTTCTTTCTTTCTTCTTTTTCTTTCTTTTTCTTCCTTTCTTTCTTTCTTTATTGAGATATGGTATCGCTCTGTCACTCAGGCTTGAGTGCAGTGGCATGATCATAGATCACTGTAACCTTGAACTCCTGGGCTCAAGTGATCCTCCAGCCTTAACCTCCTACAGGGCAGGACTGTAGCTGGGACTACAGGGCAGGAGCCACTGTGCCCAGCTAGAGTTATTTTCTTAAAATATTATTATTCTGATTCCTATTCTAGAGCAAGATGCTATAAAATCATTTCTTTTGTTTCTTCCCTATGAATGTAACTAAATACCCATGAGACAATGATAAAACTATTCATAAGACAATGATAAAAGACTCTCAAAGTAAACTGAAGGAGTGGCAACAACTGGTTAGGGAAGAAAAAAGAAGGTGAACTGCAAAGAAACTCGCAGGACATGAGGAATGTCCTGATGAATTTCTTAGGTTTTCTTTTGATCTTGCATATGCTCCCAGATTGATCTTCCAAATACTCCCAGGCCTGAGAGAGATCAAAAACTCAGAACCATCAAGAAGTATGAGCAGAACAAAACCAAAACATATCCACACACAAAGATAAGCCTGCCCTCTCTGGTCAAGGAGTGGGAAAAACAAAGGACAACAGAGACCTAGTAGAAAGCCCCAGCCCTTGCTCCACAACCTGGACCTGGCAGTCGGTCAGACAGTCAATTACCTGGCAACAGAAACAGGAAGAAGCTCAAACTATTCAGTCCTCACTCCACAACCCAGGTCCCAATTCCCATCATTAGTCCTATCCATGACAGGAGTAGCATACACAGAGGCCTGTGTCTCTCTGCCTTCTACCTCAGAGCATAAGGAGACCGAGCTTCATGGCTTTTCCCCTCCCATTCACCTTCAGAAAATGGTCCAGAGATACCAAGTAGCCCAGGGAAGAACTCTGAATACCTGTAGATGGCACCTCAGGAATTGAAGGAAAGACTAGTCAAATGCTTTTTCAAGTTTACGTGACTTAAGTAAAAAAAAAATAAATAATAAAACAAACAAACAAACAAAAAACTAGCTTTAAAGTCATTGGTAAAGCAATATTAGAAATGTCTTAAGAATTGCCGACATACATTTTTGTTTACATTTATTTTTAATTATTTATTTATTTTTGAGATAGAGTTTCACACTTGTTGCCCAGGCGGGAATGCAATAGTGTGACCTCAGATCGCTGCAACCTCTGGCTTACAGGTTTAAGCAGTTCTTCTACCTCAATCTACCAAGTAGCTGGGATTACAGGCATGCACAGGCATGCCTGGCTAAGTTTTTGTGTTTTTAATAGAAACAGAGTTTCACTATGTCGGTAAGGCTGGTCTTGAAGTCCTAACTTCAGGTGATCCACCCATCTCAGCCTTCCAAAGTGCTGGGATTACAGGCCTGAGCCACCATACCTGGCCACATTTTTGTTTACATTTATTAATCAAGCAATTTCATTCTTATCCCTGCCAAATACTATAAGGTACCAAAATTCAGCAAAGGGGTTACAAAACTATAAACCCAGCCCAAGACAGAATAATCTTTTCTTGTGTAATCTTTAATAAATAACACATTGACATTGGTTTAATAAAAATCGCTACAACTTGAATTTAGTAAGATTACCATAACTTTTAATCTTGGGGCTTTAGGCAGTCTAATCCACAGTCAGTTTGGAGGTTTGTTTTGGGAAAGGACTGTTATTATCTTTATTTCAAAGCTAAACTATAAAATAAGGTCCTCCCAAAGTCCCGGAATGAACAAGGACAGCTTGGAAGTTAGAAGCAAGATGGAGTCAGTGAGGTCATGTCTTTGTCACTGTCTCAGTTACAATTTTACAATGGCAGTTTCATAACTTTAAATCATGGCTATTGCAATTTTCATAAATAATCTAGTCAAACAATTAAAATAATTTGGTAAATGTAATGGGATAATTACTTGCAGACAAACTTCTCATAATTTGGAATATAAAAATATATGAAATTAAACAATGTATATTTCATTATTTGAATATGTTCCAAAAATATATTGTAGGAAAACATTCTTGCTTTAAAAAGTGTATCCTTTTTTAAAATGATGAACATGTTTTGTCTAATTCAAAGCTTATTTGTTGTTATGTATAAAACAAGGTAAAGGAAACAGGAAATGAGAAAGATGTAAAGAAAGTTATAAAAATAAAGAGATTTTTTTTGTGTGGTAAGAAAGATTAAAGATAAATAATTTTATATGAGAGAATCTTGTATGATAAATTTAGTTTTAAAATGACTGGTTATTTAAGAAAGAGGAATGTTCAGGACAAACAAGAAAGCACAAGCATGTCATGCATGGTCTGTGTAAGTCACAATAAGAGGATTTATTAACAAAAATAAAACAAAACAAAAAAGGATATTGGGCTTGATATAAAAAAAACCTTATACACCAAATTACTGGTTACAATAATGAAATTTTCTTAAGGGGTTGATGTTCTCTTAATAAATTATAAGATATTTTAATTTTTTTTAACTCCAAGTTCAACTTTTATTGCATCTCGTTGTTTTTCAGCTTTCTCTCCCCTTTTAAAGATATATTTTCTTAAAGATCTAAAGAAATTGTATTCTTCCAATATAATGTTCTGTACACTGCAGAAGATTTTTTTCTTTTGCCTTTTGGTAACTAGCCTAACAGGTTTAACATTTTATTGAAATAATGTCTATGCCATTATTATTACGTTTGATTTGCTTGGGAAAAACTGAGATTTAATTTAAAAAAAAATTAAGCTTATTACATCCATGTATCTTTCTGTATGTGCTTTTAAAGTACTTGTGACATTAAGTTACAAAGCTTTAACTCCTAGGTCTAAAAAGGACGTGAAGTCCTGCCAACACTTAAACACTGACAGCAATTAAAGCCTCATCTTCAGGCCCATGGAAGATGCCAATCAAAGTAAACTGCAATCTTGAGATACAGGGCCAGAAATTAAAGCCAACTCCTGAAGGCCCAGGGACTACAGTGGAAGAGGTGGGCATTGAGATTATAAGGGTCGATTTTAAGAGATAAAGTAAGTTCAGTTTCCTATAAATTCATCATCAATGTCAAAGCACACTGATGCAAGACCAGCATATGGAGCCCTGTGTCAGGTTAACAAGGCTTTCTTGAAGCATTAACCAACTACTTAACAAAGGTTATAAAGGCTTATGGAAGTTATAGTTTAAGATCAAGATTAAAATTTTGCAAATTATAAAATTTTAAAAAACAAATTTCATTGACTTCATCTTTTTATTAGGAATTCTTGCTTAGAAAATTAAGTCTCTTCTCTCAAAGAATGAAGGATTTTGTTTTTTCAAAAAAAAAATGCTTGAGTTATCAAGCTACAATGGCCTGTAGTCCTATTTTGTGATATCAGGTGTTTTAAAACTTTGATATTTGATAAACTTATCAAAATCAAATTATAAATTATGTCTTTTTCTATCCTAATTAATCCTTTTAAGATATTAGTTTTCCTAAAGTCCAAAAATGATATCATTTGTCTTATTTACTATAAAAATTATACAGAAAGCATTGTCAAATACTAAACAGTGTTTAGTTTTCTTTGGGCTGTATTTGTATAAATATATGTTATTGGTATATTTTCCAAAATTATGGGAAACTCCTGTAATTCTGATATGTCTTAGTATCAGTAATAACAATAATTGTTATGTTAAAATTATTGTGTGACATAGAGGTAACATGTTTCCTGTCAATTATGTCTTTGTCTATGTCTGGCCTAAAATGTTTTGCCATCCATAGACAATTCCTGTCTTGCTTTGGTCCTCTTTAGAAGGTGGTTTTATAATCAGCTATAAAACTCTAACAGGTGCTCATGAATGTAGGTTTCTGATAACTTTGGAGATTGTGACATCAGAATAGAGGAAGGACTTTAGGACTCATGGAGAGCTAAAACATTCATGAGTATTAAGCAGAACAGGAGTTAACTACATGGACTGTACAAATATTGTTGACTTTTTGTCTAAAATGTGGCTGATCCTTTTTTTTGTTTTTCAAAGTCTTTTGAGCTATTGACAGCTTTTTAACAATTTAATTTACTCCTATAAACAAAATTTGGTGCATATTTGTTTCTCTCTACCTGATTTCTCCAGAATTTGGAAACTATTTGTGACTAATCTTAACTTATAACAATACAGTTATTTGCAAAAGTGCAATAAGAATCTGTTATCATTTGTAACAGGATACAGTTGAAGGAAGTGATTATTTTACCAAGGCTTTGACTGGAATGGTATGCTTTCCTTTAGGGAATCAAACTGGACTTATGAAGCCAATAAAGCCCTTGGGAAAATGGGCTTTATATTTCTTGTACACTGTCCCTGTACAGGGTTTTGGACCTGTGGTAATTAAAGAATGTTACTTTCTAACAGGCTCCAAAATACCAGGTTTATCTCAAAACCTCAAGAGGGGAGGAAATTCACCCAACTCATAGATATTTCATGGTACAAATTCATGGCTGGTATCCACTTTTAAAAAGTCTTATCTGAATTCCTTCTATGGAACAAAGTTCCATAAAAGCCAATTTTTAAAAAGCCTATGTGAAAAATCATTATTCTTGCTGCACTTTATATAAATAATCTGGCCAACTACAATAAAGCAAATTGGTCCTGCCATGATTTGTTTTTAGTAAAAATGGAAAACTAGAGAGAGAAAAATTATGCTTCAAAAACTACAGGACACCTGTTGTTAGATTCTAATTCTGCCTAATGTTTTTCAATTTTTATTATTTTCTACAGTTTGGGCTGAATTCTAATTTTTCTTGGGTCAAAGTCTCCAAAATAGTGTTTTCATTTTTTTCCTCTTCTTTTTTCCCATTTTAAAAAAAATTTGGAGTCACTGAAATCTAAACTGTATTTTCTTAAAGCCCTGTAAACTGAAGCCAGACAACCTAAACTTCAGAAGAAGATAACAGCAACCTATTTACATACATAAGCCACTTTCATGTCTGCTTACTGATGTGTAGACTTCAGAGTAATGTGGCCTATATTAATTTTCCAGGATTGCTCTTTCGTTTGTTTGTTGTTTATCTCCATTCCTCCCCCTATTTTCTCTTCATAGGACATGAGACTTTATATAAACTTCTAAAAATGAGCTTTCCTGATAACTCCAGACCTACATGTGCAGGAATAAACCAACTTAGCCATAACAGATCAGATAAAACCTAGGACCAGAGACTCATTTTCTTCTAAAATGCTTTCCCCAAAAGACTTTTTAAAAAAAATAGAAGTGGAGGGGCCAGTCACGGTGGCTCACGCCTCTAATCCCAGCACTTTGGGAGGCCGAGACGGGCGGATCAAGAGGTCAAGAGATGGAGAACATCCTGGGCAACACGGTGAAACCCCGTCTCTACTAAAAATACAAAAATTAGGTGGGCATGGTGGTGTGCACCTGTAGTCCCAGCTACTCAGGAGGCTGAGGCAGGAGAAATGCTTGAACCCGGGAGGCGGAGGTTGCAGTGAGGGGAGATAGGGCCACTGCACTCCAGCCTGGTGCCTGGTGACAGAGCGACTCTGCATCAAAAAAAAGAAAAAAAGGAGAGGGGGAAATATGAAAGGAAAATATCTTGGGCACCCAAAATCATGAAGCTAAAGGGAAAAATTCAAGCTGGAAACTGCTTAGGAAAAATCTGCCTCCCATTCTATTCAAAGTTATTGCTCTGCTCCCTGAGATAAATGTATATCTGATTGCTTCCACTGGAAAAGCTAACCAGAAACTCAAAAGAATGCAACCATTTGTCTTTTACCTGTGACCTGGAAGTCCCCTCCCTGCTTCAAGTCTTCCTGCCTTTGCTTCAAGTTGTCCCACCTTTGTAGACCAAACCAATGTATTTCTTACATATATCGATTGATGTCTCATGTCTTCCTAAAATGTATAAAACAAAACTGTGCCCCGTGGAACCACCATGGACACATGTTGTTAGGACTGCCTGAGGCTGTCCCATGGGTGTGCATCCTCAACCTTGGCAAAATAAACTTTTAAAATTAACTGAGTCCTGTTTCAGATTATCTGGGTCCACAGAAGAACACCAATTTAGAGTAGGTGAAGGTAACAAATACTATTTGAAGCATGTTAGATGAATATATGGGTTTGTGCTTAGAAGCCAAGAATAAAATTTATAAACTTGAGAGTTGTCAGTGGAAGGATGACTATGGGTGTAGCTATTAGATTGCCTAGGAAAAGAAAGCACAGAGTGATAAATGAAAAGGACCTAGGGCAGAGCCTTAGGACATTGTTTAAAATTCAGGAAGTCAGGAAAAGGAAGATTAAATTGTAAATGAAATGAAGAAAATTTGAGGAACATTAAGGGCAAAGTGGAAAATATATCCTCCGTTGGAATAGAATTGCTCATTTTCTTCTCTCCCACTATAAGACAGCACAGAGAAGAGGTTCCTCACTACCGAACTTGTTTGTCCTGCATTGTATTACACACAGAAGAATGCCCTGACCAGACAGGGGAGTGTCTGTGCTGTGTCTTAAGATTAGTTTTCACCTTTTAAGTAGCACCACACTGGCTCTGCTATTATTTTTCACTTCAGTAGGTTCCTACTTGACTTAAGAAAAACAAGAGAAAATAGGGCCTTATTTGGCTGTAACCTTTTTTTCTGAAAATGTTTCAAGTATTCTGTGGTCTCCATGCTACAAAAAAGACAAATATATAAAAACTCATATAGAGAAATACACTTATAATGCCAATTCTACAAAGAACTTAAAATATACCAGGCCACACCTAGCTATTTTTATCAATTTCCTCATTAGACTATGTTATACAGGCATCACCAACACTGTCATCCTCATCATAGCTTACATGGCTTGAGTGTTTACTATGGTCTAATGTTCTAGGTACTATGCAAAATTCTTTACATAATATGTTGTTTAAACCCCAAAGATGTCATTAGGTATTGTCTTTTTTTTTTTTTTTTTTTTGAGATGCAGTTTTCCTCTTGTTGCCCAGGCTGTAGTGCAATGGCACAATCTTGGCTCACTGAAACCTCTGCCTTCCAGGTTCAAGCAATTCTTCTGCCTCAGCCTCCAGATTATCTGGAATTATAGGCATATGCCACCATGCCCAGCTAATTTTTTGCATTTTTAGTAGAGACGAGGTTTCACCATTTTGATCAGCCTGGTCTTGAATGCCTGACCTCAGGTGATCCACCGTCTTTGCCTCCCACAGTGCTTGGATTACAGGCATGAACCACCGTGCCTGGCAGGTACTGCAATAAAGACTTGGTGGTAAGTAATTTATTCAAGTTCCCAGAACTAGTAAAATGTCAAAGCAGGGATTCAAACCCACAAGCCCAAGATCTGAACCATTATATAATACAACCTTTCAAAATGCAAGTAAGCAATGCTTTATTTTATAATGTTTTGCCTGACACACACTATTCACAGCTCTAATGGAAAGATAATGATGTGGGGTATGTGTTAACTGTGTTCAGGGATAGGGCACGTCTCAGGCCTGCTGAAGTTCACTTCTCTTTGAGATAACTCAATAATTATGGTCTGAAGTTCAAGGACCCACGAAAATAAAATGTGAAAATGAAGGCTTTCCACAGGGTGGATATGGCTAATATCAGAGACATGTCTTAGAATATTTGGCCTGGAACTGGAATTCATATTTTTTCAAGGAAAGAAAGGGAGAGCCAGGATGGGGATCAGTTAGTATCCAAGGTTTTGACTTAGAATAAGACCCTTCACAGATTTGTGAGGACCACACATAAAGAGAACTGAAGGTCTTGCCTAAATTGACATCTTCTAGACACCTATGTGCCTCATATCAATGGAAAGGTGGTCATCTCTATTTCAGTAATGTCCAAAACATCAATGGCACCTTTAGAATAAACAAGGAAGAACAGTTCTACTTATTGAGAAGCATGCAAACATAATTCTTCCCCATCCTCCAAATGACCTCACATGGAAAAGAAAAAGTTAACTGAATTCTTGAGAAAATTTTAAGAAAGAAAATGTTGAGATTTTCCCTTGAAAATTGATTATTACAAAGTCTTTAAAATTAAAACAAAAAACTACTATATATAAGATATCACTTTCCCTCAGTTTAGTAGCAAATCATATTTTAAACTAAACAAGTGATAACTATACTTTTGTCATCATTTTTACATCAGCGTCCAAACAGGAAAACAGAATCCACTTTAATTACAATGGTGGGTACCTTAATGCAGGGGACTGTTTACGTGAGTAACAGAAGACTGAGGCCACCCGAAATTAGCAACAGAAGGAAACCATCAACACCCCTGGAATGGAGGTTCAAAAAGAGAGAATAATGTTATTTGAATCCCAGAGCCAGAGTCACTTGTTAGAATCTGGAATCCCATGGGCCTAATGAGTAGAAGCTGGATTTACAGAGATATAAAGGAAAATGCTGCGCAGGAGAAACAGGATGGAAAGGAGTGTCCTGGCTTTTTCCTTTGTTTTCCCTCAAATATTCTGCTTGTGCTTCCTGTTGGCCAGTCCTAGTCCGAAGCCAGCTGTCATGGGAGCCTGGAATTGCAGTCTCTAGCAGCCAGCTTTCCTGTAATCCAGAAGTGAGCAAAGGAAGAAAGAATCTAAGGGGAAACAGGCCCAGGATAGGCAGAAGCCATGGTATCGAGCACTATATTTAATGTACATAGTGTTTGTGATCAGAAATTAAGCCATAGAATTCAAAAATAAATATAGCTTTAGAGAAAATTAGATGAATTGTTTATTCAACAAGTATTTTATTGGATATCTTTTGTGATTCTAAGTTTAGAAACTGGGAATAGAGTAAATACATAAAGGATAAACAGCAAGCAAGTAAACAGTAAAAAATAAAGAGTGTATAAGACACAGAAGTTTGCTGCTAATGGACAACAAAGTCTTTGGGAAATATTTATTTTGCTGTACTCTGATTTGAATCATAAATTACCCTGGATCTGATTTTAGTTTCAACATTCAATCTATTTATCTTTAGGCTTCCAATGCACTGCATCCAAATTGCATCTGTGACTTGGATTCTTAAGGCAGTGACTAAGAGAGAAGGAAACAACATTGACAACTCAGTTTTACACCTGTACCTTTTCCACATTATTCAAAGAGTAACACTAAGAGCTCATGATGCTTTTTAGTCTACACATGCCTTTCAGCCTTCCCAGCACAATTTATGGTTTCTCTTTTACTTTTGGTCTATCTTTGATGTTTATTGTAAGTTTACAATATTTCTATAAGTATTTTTGGCACTTAGTATATATTCTTTCTGATGAATATATTATTTTGTTAAAACAGAATCATAATATGTGTGTTATTTTATGATCTTATTTTTTACTTAGCAATGTTGAACATCCCTCCGCATTTTATGCACACACACACACATATATACATGTATATTTATTTACATTCAATGTTAAAAAGATAAACTGAGGTGCAACAAAATTTTAAAGAGTTTATTTGGGGAAACAGAAATTCACTAATTGGGCAGCTCCAGCCTAGAAGTGGCTTAGGAGTTTCACCAAGGGAACACAAGGAGGAGGCTTTTTTGGATAAACACAAAAGTAAAACAAAGAAAATATTTGGTTTATCACAGTTAGACAGTCACCTTAACTGGTCTATCAAATTAGAAAGTCTCTAGTTATATAATTGCTGTATAATTATAAGGTTTTTGGTTGCTTCTGATTAGTTGAACTTAAGTTCTGATTTTCTTTAATATAGGCATTTACAAAAAATAGCTCAAATTAAGTTTTGCTTATGTTTGCAAATTTAGCAAGGTTAAGGTCACCCATGAGGTCTATCTGACTTTGACTGCTCAGGGAGTCTTCAAGCCTGATCTCCATTTTAATTTACCTTAACAATGGAATTTAACAATAGATATGTTTGTGTGTGTGTGCATGTATACACATACATAATTATATGTTATTTATGTAAGGTATTATATAACTATATGCCATCATAATTTTAATAGCAGCATAGTTTTCCACTGTATGGGTATGCTATCAATCAATGAAATAATTATTAATAAGTTTGGGTGCTAATTTTTTGTCTAATTTTTTACAATATGATGAGCATCTCTATTCCTGCATAATTATGCACTTTGTCAAGTTATTTCTGAGAATAAATCTCCAGAAGTGTAATCGCTGTATCAAAGGGGTTTTAATAATTGGTTTAATATATATTTTTCTACAGTAACAAACAATACAAAGGATCTCAATGACTTGAAGCAATACTTTATTTCTTGCTTACACAGATTGTGGATAGCCTCAACTTGGGTTCTTGCATGGGGAGAAGAGGTTGGCAACTACAAACTTTTTCACAAAACTTCTAGTCAGAAATATCTTATGTCACTTCTACTCACATTTTGGTGTCCAGATCAAGTTCTGCATCCAGTTGTAACTTAAGAGGACAGAAGAGTAATCCTCCTGCAGGAAAGAGCCCTAAAATGTAATTATTCTAGGGAAGGGAAGCAAATATTTTGAACAACAATATTACGAGAGGAACCCATATTTTCTTTTTTATGACAAAATACATACTGCAATAATCATTACTGTTATTGTAAAAGAGGGCATGGTTGCATGTTTCCCTGTACAGAAAACAAATACTCTGAAAGAAAGAATGTCACATGCTCCAATCAATTTCCAGCAGATATTTTAAAGCCACATTATAGAGAGGTAACATGAATAAAAGACCTTGTAGATATAAGTAATGCAAAATAATCATGTTCATTTCCACTTGACAAACAAAATCTAGCCAAAATTTGACCACCACATATTTTCAATCCCAAACATTGCATGACCACAAGCCACAGTTTTTACCCCTAAATCATCATTGGTTTCTTGTTCAAATTTGTTCAGAGAGATTTGTATGTATGCAATAGAATTTAACCATGAAATGAGAGGCTTTGTATCAAACTTAAGAGGAAATCAACTAACAATCTGTTGATATAGTTGGATATATAGCCTCAAGCCACCTTTTTTCTTCTTGAAAAGATATAGGGATGACATCATAGCAAAGTAAATAAGGTTGTTAAGATCATTGACAATTGATAGCCTCACCTAAATGAATGAATTAATAGAAGCATCTGGTCAGTAAAAGATAATTAAATAAGTTAAGGTTTAAACCTAGCCACTCTGGGAAAGAAATTTTTCTATTTACATTTCAAATGAAAACACATAAATGCACGGAGAAAGCAAGAATGAAAAATAAGGAAGACTTAGGGGTCTTAGAAGTACATTAACAACTTTATTGCGAATCTTGGATTGCCACAGTTTTAGCTGACAGTAGGTGACATAAATCTTGTTTAATGAGAGTCTGCATTTTAAGTATTAAAGCCAGGTGCTTATCCAGGAACAGGTATGTGGATGATATACTCAGAGACTGATTGACTTCTGTTTATAAACCATGTATAAACCCTAAGGGCACGTTAATATATGATACCCAAGTCATTCTCCTGGAAGCCCCACCAAGTGTACTGCATCCTCCAGAGTAGAGGTTATGTCAGAGGCATTTGAACAGAGCAACTCCATCTTGTATACAGGTTGATAAAATAATGCTGAGACCCACTGGGCTGCATTCCCAGGCTAGGCATTCTACGTCACAGGATGAAATAGAAGGTCAGTACAAGATACAGGTCACAAAGACCTTGATGATAAAACAGGTTGCTGTAAAGAAACCAGCCAAAACTCACCAGAACCGAGATGAGATTGATGAGGGTGATCTCTAGTTGTCCTCATTGCTCATTTTACACTAATTGTAATGCATCAGCATGCTAAAAAAAAGGGGCAGAACCTTCAGTTCTGGGAGTTGCCTACTATTTTCCTGGAAAACTCATGAATAACCCACACTTTGTTTGCATATAATCAGGAAATAACTAAGTGTCCTTAGTTCAGCAGCCCCAGCTGTTGCTGTGACTACGGAGTAGCCATTTTTTTACTCCTTTACTTTCTTTTTTTTAATATATTTTATTGTACTTTAGGTTCTGGGGTACATGTGCAGAACATGCAGGATTGTTGCATAGGTACATACATGGCAATGTGGTTTGCTGCCTCCATCCTCATCACCTATATCTGGCATTTCTTCCCATGGTATCCCTCTCCAACTCCCTATCCCCCACTGTCCCTCCCCTAGTCCCCCCCAATAGACCCCCGTGTGTGA
>CAUYQU010055877.1:0-42789 GCA_963574635.1 Cheracebus regulus
CCCCCCCCCCCCCCCCCCCCCCCCCCCCCCCCCCCCCCCCCCCCCCCCCCCCCCCCCCCCCCCCCCCACTTATACATCTGAAAAAAAAATATTCGAAAGGTGCAAAGAAAACATAGGGGAAAACACAGAAAAAGAAGAAACCTCTAGAGGCTAATGTCAGCTAGGTCCTGGTCTGCAAGGAGAGATGGTAGAATCTGAGTCTGGGAGAGGGGGTTCTGAGCCGGAATCTAAAAACAGCTGAGAAAGAGAGAGAGAGCAAGTGGGAACACCTGGCCACCCCACCCTGTCTGGCCCGGCCTGCCCTCCTTACCTGCCATGAAACCAGTCCTGGCACATGTCACACTCGATCATGAAGCGGGTCACATCATAAGGCAGCCGGCAGAGGCAATACACCGGCACTGAGGCCATCTTCGCTCGGCCCTGGAGCGTTCTGCGGCGGGCCAGGTTCGTCGTGTCAAGAGGGGCGGGAGGCGGCAGCAGGCGTCCTCTCTGGACGACGGCTAGGCACAAACAACACTTTTTACAGAGTGAATCAGCCCCCGCCCCCTACCCCCCTGCACCAACCCTCAGTTCTCAAATAGAGAGTTAGCGCCGCCAGGATGCAACACAGCTGGTGCGGCTGTAGGGGGCAACCAGAGAAAGTCCACTCGGCCTTTAGAATTTCTTTCACACGTAGAAAACGGCGCTCAACCGTCGAGGCTTCCCACCGCCCCCACACCGCACATCGCACATTCCCCACTCCCCACTCCCCACCCCCTACCCCCTTCGGCCCCGGAGTCAGTGATAACTTCTTTCCGGGTTTCAGGAAAATACCTGAAGCCTTTTCGGGAAGCTTCTTTAATCTCTCACTGAACCCTCTCCTAGCTGGCCCGTTTCACAGGGCTCCCTTTATTATGAGGCAAACCACAGCCTCAAAAATGAGGCTAGGGGTATCTCAAGACGACCCTCCTCTCACCCCCGAAATAGGGCCAGCCAGAGAAAGATAAGGGATCCCTGAAAGTCTTTTCAGGTTACTCAAAGCCTTCACGAACAAGATAGACAAGACTTAGACGCCCAACTGAAATCACAGTTCTGGGGTCGTGTTCGGTGACTTTAAATGATCCTTTCCATTACTCTCAGTATCATTCCTTCCCCGACCAGTCAGGAGTCTCATCACCCCCAAAACTGAAACATATAAACTCATCAGCTCGTTCTGTACTTTAAAGATGACAGGGTTCTGGTTGCACCCCGAAACTCAAAAGGATCTCTTCAAAACCCCTGAAACTGACTAGATCCTCACACTCCTGAAACTAAGCAAGGATTCTTCCACATTACTCAGAAACTGGCAGGGTTTCCTTGCGGCCCCCTCAAACTGATGAGAGCTCCCTAGTCTCCCCAAATGTTGCGATACCTCACAGTATATCCTAAAACTGACAGGAATATCCTCGCAGCCCCCGAAACTTACAAGAATCTTAACGCTTCCCCAACTGACAGGAACCTCCTCACGCCCCAAACCTGACAAGAATGTCTCCGGTACCGAATCCTACAGGGACCTCCTCATGCTTAGAGCTGCAAGGACTCCACACCCGCGGAGCTCAGTCCCAGCGACACGCCGGCAGCCGGGCTAGCTCCGGGTCGGCGAGGCGCCTCAGTGGAGGCGTCCGGCAGTTCCGGCCCCTACCGCGGCGCGCGTCGAATTCTGGGATAGTCCCCGTACCGCGGAGAACCTCGCTCGCCTTCCCGTCGAGCCCCCTGCTGGGTCGCGCGGGCACCAGCCGCCCAACGGTGCTTCAAAGCAGCCTCTTCCACAACATTCCCCTCGGCCTGGCCGTTCGGGCCTACTCGAGACCGCGGCTTGGGCCTAGTGTGGCGGCCGCCCGGCGAACGGGCAAGCGGCGTCGTCGCTGGGCCGACAAGAGATAGCCGTGAGCAAACCAACGAGGAAAGAGATGAACCGGCCGCCACGTCCGAGGCACACGGCCCGAAAAGTCGCTGGGAGAAGTCCAGTGGCGGTGGTAGGCAGTTCGGAGTAGTCAATAAAGTTTATTCAAAACAACGAGGAAGTTGAGGCGGAGAGGGGAGGAGAAATACGGGGTAAACAGCTACCATGTTGAGAGTGGCGGCGCTCCCAAAAGAGCCAAGGCGACCGCCATCTTATGAGGGCTGGGCTCGCGAAGTGAGCGCGGCGGAGGCGGGGAACTGCGAGCCGCCGACTCCCTTGTGACGTAATCAGGGGGCGGGGCGCCACCTTGAGAAAGGAGGGTGGTTCTCAGCCACCTTTGGACCCCCTCTTCTCTTTAAGGTGCCCAATCGCCGCTGAAGACCTTGATCCCAGAGGCGGAGAAGCCGCCATCTTAGGCGAGGCAGACGTTTGGCTCCATTTTGAGTGGGGCCCGAAACTTCCTGGCCTTCCCCCTCCTCCGGGCAAACAGGGAGTTAAGCTACCCCGACTCGCACACTCCCCCTCCCCAGCCTTCTTCTCCTATGAGAGGAGGTGAACTCGGTGACTCCAAACTACAAAATTAATAGGTGGCGGTGGCGGCGGGCTTCAGCCGGGGTAGAGGCAGAGTACTCACCGCGGCTCGCGTTCATTGGGCACCTTCAGCGGACTGGGCTTTTTCCCACGGCCTCTGTGTTGTTCTCCCCTGTGAAGGACGCGCTGTGATTATCACCAAATGAGGGCAGGGTCTTCGAGAAGCCAAGTGACTTGAGTCCCAGAGCAGAGACGTTGAACGTTGCGCCCTGGGCTACCCGCGTTCTATCCTCAGGCCCTAAGTGTAGTTCTCTGTAAAGCTGCTGCCAACTTCACAACTCCCTCTGAACTCTTCTCTGACCCTGCTGTTTCACTTCAGTTCAAATACAGTTAAAGGATTTGTTTGCACCTGTCCCACAATTTTCTGACTATAGCCTGAGGGGAGGGGAGGGGAGGGGGATGAGAGGAGAGGCTTAGTGGAGCTTTGCTCAGTTAGTGGAGCTTCATACTTACGCTTCAAGTTGACCCTAGTTTTCACAAACATTCTAGAAAATCCTCTAGAAGTTCTCTTACTATTTCATTTTCTTAAAGGGTCCCATTGCTCTAAAAAAAAAATGTGTGCGTGCACACAATTTCCCAACCAGTGATGGTGGGTTACGCCCTGGGGATGCAATGGTGAAAACAGGGCCTCCGGCGTGGGAGGACATCTGCCAGTGCAGGAAACAAGCTTGCAACAAAGAATTGGAATAGAAAGCGCGGGAAACACAACTCCCGCAAAATGACCTTTCCAAATTGCAACATTAAGCTACAAAAGAGCCTTAGCAGCTGCTTGCTGCACTAAGAAAGACTGCAAGGAGACAGGGAGGATATAAGTTTACTTAAATCAACAAGCAAGAACATTGAACTCAAAAGGATCAACGTGTACAAATGCATGGAGGCACACAAAAATATTTACTAAAAGTTTAATATTGTTAGAACAAGGAAAACAGAAGAGAGATAGGAGGTCAAACTGAGTAAAGGGTCACAACGTGAAAGATTGTGAAATGCAAGAGTTTAGATTGTATACAGTTAGCAAAAAAAAAAAAAAAAGAGAGAAGGTTTCTGAGCAGAAGTAGCTGAATCACATTTGTGACTTACCCAGAGGATGGTTTAGGAGTTTATGTTTGGGTTTTTTAAAGACAAAGCCTCCGCCGGGCGTGGTGGTTCACGCCTGTAATCCCAGCACTTTGGGAGGCTGAGGTGGGTGGATCTCTTGAGGTCAGGAGTTCAAGACCAGCCTGGCCAACATGGTGAATCCCCATCTTTAAAAAAAAAAAAAGACAAAGTCTTACACTGTCAACTCAGGCTGGGCGACCATAGCTCACTGCATCCTAGAACTCCTGGGCTCAAGCGATCCTTCCGTCAGAGCCTCCTGAGTATCTGGGACTACAGGCACACACCACCACACTCGGTTAATTTATTTTTGATTTTTTGTAGAGCCCAGGCCCCGCTATATTACTCAGGCTGGTCTCAAACTCCTGATTTCAAGAAAAGCATTGGAATTACAGGCGTGAGCCACTGCACTGGAAGGTCCAGGTTTAACGGGACCTGTAGCTTACACGGTTTGGGGAAGGAAGGGTGTGACGTCTTTTTTTTTTTTTTTTTTTTTTTTTTTTTAAGATGGAGTCTCACTTTGTCGCCCATCCTGGAGTGCAGTGGCACGATCTCCACTCACTGCGACCTCCGCCTTCCGGGTTCAAGCGATTCTCCTGCCTTAGCCTCCCAAGTAGCTGGGACTACAGGCACGCACCACCACGCCTGGCTAATTTTTTGTATTTTTAGTAGAGACAGAGTTTCGCCGTGTTAGCCAGGATGGTCTCAAATCCTGACATCGTGATCCGCCTGCCTCGGCCTCCCAAAATACTGAGATTACAGCTGTGAGCCACCGCGCCCCGCCTGGGGTGAGACATCTTTAAAGAAAAAAGAAAATAGCCGAGCGCAGTGGCTCACACCTGTAATCTCAGCACTTTGGGAGGCCGAGGGGGTGGATCATGGAGTCGAGATCAAGACCATCCTGGCCAACACAGTGAAACCCTGTCTCTATTAAAAATACAAAAATTAGCCGGGCGTGGTGGCCTGCACCTGTAGTCCCAGCTACTCGGGAGGCTGAAGCTGGAGAATCGCTTGAACGCGGGAGACGGAGGTCACAGTGAGCCGAGAGCGCGCCACTGCACTCTAGCCTGGCGACAGAGCAAGATTCCGTCTCAAATAATAATAATAATAATAAATTTATGAATACAAAATTCGGTTCAAATGTAGGCAATAAGGGTATTTCTACAAGCAATTCTTACACCTGGGTAATAACTGAAGAGAAGTGATACGAGGCCGGGCACGGTGGCTCATGCCTGTAATCCTAGCACTTTGGGAGGCCGAGGTGGGGGATCACCTGAGGTCAGGAGTTCAAGACCAGCCTGGCCATCATGGTGAAACCCCATCTTAAAAAAAAAAAAAAAAAGTAAAAAAGAGAAGTGATGAGGCACATACATGTACCATGGGGCCTGGTGCAGATTGCATGTCTGTAATCCCAGCACTTTGGGAGGTCAGGATGGGAGGATCACTTGAGCCCAGGAGTTCAAGACCAGGCTGGGCAGCATAGTGAAACCCTGTCTCTACAAAAATTAAAATTAAAAATGTTTAAAAAATATCCCATGACACCCAACCTAATGTGTTCCCCAAATCAACTTCCCCTTAGGTAGATCTCAAAAATGTCAATCAGCTCCAACACCACCTAATGCAAGGGAAAATATGACCAGGCCCTCAGTGGAAAGGGACAGCAGTTTGAACCAATGGTTGTTTAAATATATTTTGTGAATTTTGTAAAACACATGACCCATGTGACCCTATGGAAAGTGACAGGTCCTGCAGTTTAAGCTTTCTTCGCTTCACAAGGAGGCAGGAGGAATGACGCTACTTCCCTAGTGTAGGGGGGAAAATATTGGTCCAGGATGGTTTGGGAAGGGGTAGAAAAAGATGAGATGATTTGGATATTTTGGAGGTTGAACAGGCAGGGTTTCGAGACTGATTATAGTGGATGAGTGAGTGAAAGGGGTGTGAGTACATTTCTGGGTTGAGCGTCAGCGTGGATGACAGTGCCACTGAATGAACTGCGCTACACAGAAGAGAAAACAGGTTTGGTGGTGAGGAGACTAAATTTAATTTGAACTATGTTGAGTTCAGCTGTGTGTGAAACATTGATTAACTCACCCAACAGTTCTTTATTGATCTACTATGCACCATGCACTGTGCTAGGTGCTGAGGATGTTCAGGTATCCCAGATGAGACCCTGGCCTGCGTGGAGCTGACTGGTGGAAACAGTCATTAATCAAATAAAATTCCATTCACATATTTTCTTTTTTTTTTTAGACAGAGTCTCACTCTGTGGCCAGGCTGGAGTGCAGTGGCGAGATCTCAGCTCACTGCAACCTCTTGACTCCCTGGTTCAAGGGATTCTCCTGTCAGCCTCCTGAGTAGCTGGGATTACAGGCATGGTGCCACCACACCCAGTTAATTTTTGTATTTTTAGTAGAGATGGGATTTCATCATTTTGGCCAGGATGGTCTCGATCTCCTGACCTTGTGATCCGCCCGCCTCAGCCTCCCAAAGTGCTGGGATTACAGGTGTGAGCCACCGTGGCCAGCCCACATATTTTCTTGAGCACCTACTATTAGGCACTGGGGATTTAGGGGGAAACAAAACAGACAAGGCACCTGCCCTCCTGTGACTCATTTCCAGCAAGGGAGACAGATTTAAAAAGTGAGGCAAATCAGAGAATTTCTGATTGTGGTGAGTGCCATAAGGAAAGTAAGACCAGTTATGAGATAGAGAATGATTTAGAAGGGAAGCAGTCTATTTTAGATATGGTAGTCAAGGAAAGCCTCTCAGAGAAGGTGACAGAAGCTGAGACCTGAATAACAAAATGCTAGCTAGGGACAAGGGCAGAAGGAATCAAGAGTGTGAAAACCCTAAATGGGGGTGGGAGGACTGAGCGGGTTACAGGTGAAGGTCAGGGTGTCCAGCCCTGAATTAGAGACCCTGTGTGTTCCCTTAGGGAACAGACTAATAAATTAACAAAATAAGGAGGCTGGAAAAGGTCAAACCCTAAGTGCTACCTGTTTGAGCAACCTGTGTGGGAACAAAGAGGCAGTCACAGTTAATTCAAACATGTTCAGTGGCTGTGTGAGGAAAGGCTTCACAAGAGGTAGCATTGGACCTAGGTATGGTGGTACCTACCCCGGCTCATGAAATTCCTCCCCACTGTCCTTGAGAGGTGGGGAGTGGACAGAGGATACTGGGAAAGGCAAAGCTGCCAGGGGTCTGAACCAGAGGCAGTCGGATTTGCTGACAGAAGAAATTTTGCTTCTGCTAAGGGTGGGAGGCAGCCAGCTGCTACCCTGGAAATATGTGGACTGATCCAGTCTCACAGGATGCAGTACATGATGGGACCTGGCTGCCACAGCACAAGGCTGCCCTGGAAGCCTACCTCCCCCACCCTACTTCCATTTAACAGTTGTAGACATTTATTTTTAATAACATAATAACATAGCAGTTCCATCCCATTGTAATGTAAATGCATTCCCATTATAAACATTCAAACAGCCAGGCTGAAGTTTCCCCGTGACAGGGCATTCAATGCCTACTTACCTCTCTAGGGGGAACCTCATCAGGATCTTTTCCAATTCACTTCTCTACATATAGCTATTGAGGAAAAAAAATGATGAGTGCTACAATGGACTATAAAATACATAAGTGGAAAAGGGGGAATGTGGGGGGAAATTTACATGAAGAAAAACAGGCGTCCTCCAAAACAGATCTGAAAGTATGAGGACAGAAAAAACAAAAAACAAAATAATACCAAATAAAATTATCTGAGAACTTAACAGTGCTAAGCACTGTTACAAACTCATTACAAGCATTAAGTCACTGAATCCTTAGAACAACCACATGAAGTAGATAGCAATACTGATACCATTGTAGGATGATGAAGCTGAGTACAAAGACTAATTCACTTACTGGAGGTCACTTAGCTAGTTTGTATCCAAGCTGGGGTTCCTGGTGATAACAGACAAAGTCCAGGCTCTTAACCACTCCTTTATACCACTAGTGTGGATTTAACAGCAACTGGTGTATAAATGTAATGGGAAGGTAATCAACTAGTGGTTCTTTGCATAATTTGAAACACAGGAACAAAATGTGGTTTGCACACACTTGAAATAAAAACTAGCAGGATAGTGCCTCAGGTGTCAAACTAAGCAATGAACACCAACGCATGCCTCCAGGGCCAGCTTCATGGGTGTGCCTCATTCACAGAGCTCTGCTCTTAGAAGGGACCTTAGGCTTAGTTTAATGTAATGCTGTGGCTGTCTTGAAATTGATCATTTTATCTTTTTTTTTTTTAAGACGGGGTTTCACCATGTTGGTCAGGCTGGTCTTGAACTCCCAACCTCAAGTGATCCGCCCGCCTTGGCCTCCAAAGTGCTTGGATTACAGGCATAAGCCACCACGCCCAGCCTGATCATTTTATCTTTAAGCTTGCCTTTTCTAAGTGTAGTACACTGTGACAATGGATCATGCACGTGAGCAGAAGGGATATGCTAAGTGGCAGCACCCATAGCTTATGGGCACTGCAGGCAGTGTGCATGCCGTTGAGCAGTTAAGACAGGCCATCTGGTGTGCACAGACACACCAGAGGGGTACATCAGGGCCCAGAGAGGGGAACATCAAGCCAATGACAACAGTGGCACCAGTAGCAGAAGCAGCAGCACAGGTAGCAGTGGCCATATAGCCCTGGGAGAGAGGAGGGCCTCTGCATAGAAGCAGTGAGGAGACCTGTTGTAAGATGCAATCTTGTCCTGTCACCAGGGCATGTCCCTGCAGGATCTGTACAAAGATTAATGCTTTGACCTGCACACTGGGACAGGAACTGCTGGCATTCAGGCAGTAAACTTTGCAAGGAAACGATTATGAAATAAGTACCCATGGACATTGTAGTAAAGTATATGAGGGGATTATTAGAATTTTTCTAAGAGTTTAGAATCTGGTTTTAAAAACTGGTGCAACACTGCAAAGCAAATATTTTAGGGGTTTTAGGTTAGGATCTTTAAAAAAAAAAAAAAAAAGCTTACAGGACTCCTGTAATTCCAGCACTTTGGGAGGCTGAAGCAGGCGGATCACGAGGTCAAGAGATCAAGACCATCCTGGCCAACATGGTGAAACCCTGTCTCTACTAAAACTACAAAAATTAGCTGGGCTGTGGTGGCACGCGCCTGTAGTCCCAGCCACTGGGGAGGCTGAGGTGGAAGAATCGCTTGAACCCTGGAGGCGGAGGTTGCAGTGAGCCGAGATTGCACCACTGTGCTCCAGTCTGGTGACAGAGCAAGACTCCATCTCAAAAAAAAAAAAGCTTACAAATAAAAATTAAAATTACAGATTGTCACAATAGACACATTAGATGAAAAGTTTCAGATAAATTATTAATGAAGATGACAATATAAAAGTTTCTTCCTTGTAACTGAAGATACAGGCCAGACGTAATGCCTCATACTTATACTCCCATCACTTTGGGAAGCTGAGGCAGGGGAATTGCTTGAGCCCAGGAGTTTAAGACCAGTCTGGGCAACAAAGTGAGACCCTATCTCTACTAAAAGCTAAAAAAGATTACCTGGCTGTAGTGGTTCGTGCCTGAAGTCTCAGCTACTCAGGAGGCTGAGGTGGGAGGATTGCTTGAGCTTTCGAGGTCAAGAAGGCTGCAGTCAGCCCCCTGTATGGGCAACTGAGTGATATGCTATCTCAAAAAAAAAAAAAAAGAAAAAAAAGACCAGCCTCGACAACAAAGTGAGACCTCGTCTCTATAAAAAAATTAAAAAATTAAAATATTAGCCAGGCATGGTGGTGTGCACCTGTAGTCCCAGCTACTGAAGATGCTGAATTGGGAGGATTCCTTGAGCCCAGGACGTCAAGGCTGTAGTGAGCTGTGATCCCTCCACTGCACTCCAGCCTGGTTAACAATAAAGTGAGACCCTGTTTTTGTTTTGTTTTTTTGAGATGGAATCTCACTCTATCGCCCAGGCCAGAGTGCAGGGGCACGATCTCACCTCCCAAAGGGCTTGGATTACAGGAGTCAGCCAAGACCCCGTCTTAAAAAAAAAAAAAAAAAAAAAGAAGTTGCTAAAAATGTTGATGACCAAATAATTGAATTTGCAGAAAAGAGAGTGGGAAAAATCTTGTGATCATGATACCATATTAATAACATTATTTTCGCCTGGTACAGTGGCTCTCACCTGTAACCCTAGCACTTTGGGAGGCCGAGGCAGGTGGATAACTTAAGGCAAAGAGTTTGAGACCAGCCTGACCAACATGGTGAAACACCATCTCTACTAAAAATACAAAAATTAGCTGGGTGTGGTGGTGTGTACCTGTACACACCTGTAATCCCAGCTACTAGGGAGGTTGAGGCAGGAGAATTGCTTGAACCTGGGAGGCGGAGGTTGCAGTCAGCCAAGATCTTGCCACTGCACTCCAGCCTGGTGACAGAGTGAAACTCTGACTCAAAAAAAAATTATGTAAATTTATGACAAAAATATTTTTCTGAAATTTGTCATTATTCATGTGATACCATTATACTTACTATGTTTCATAAGTAAAAACTTTTTTTAAAGGATAAAAATGCCGGGCACGGTGCCTCATGCCTGTAATCCAAGCACTTTGGAGGCCAAGGTGGGCGGATGACCTGAGGTTGGGAGTTCAAGACCAGCCATGACCAACATGGTGAAACCCCGTCTTTAAAAGAAAAAGGATAAAAAAATGTTGTTGTTTTTGAGACAAGAGTCTCACTCTGTCGCCAGGCATTAGTCTGGAGTGCAGTGGCCGATGTCGGCTCATTGCAACCTCCGCCTCCTGGGTTCAAGTAATTCTTCTGCCTCAGCCTCCCGAGTAGCTGGGACTACAGGTGCATGCCACCACGCCCAGCTAATTTTTGTATTGTAGTAGAGACGAGGTTTCACTATGTTGGCCAGGATGGTCTTGATCTCTTGACCTCGTGATCTGCCTGCCTCGGCCTCCCAAAGTGCTGGGATTACAGGCATGAGCCACCGTGCCCGGCTACAAAATGTTTTTTGAGACAGAAGTCATGCTGTGTCACCCAGGCTGGAGTGCTTCGGCGCAATCTCAGCTCATTGCAGCCTCTGACGCCTAGGTTTAGTGGATTCTCCTGCCTCGGCCTCCCAAGTAGCTGGGATTATAGGCACACACCACCATATCTGGCTTTTTTCTTTCTTTCTTTATTTTTTTTTAATTTTTAGTAGAGACGGGGTTTTGCCATGTTGGCCAGGATGGTCTCAAACTCCTGACCTCAGGTGATCTGCCTGCCTCAGCCTCCCAAAGTGTTTGGATTACAGGCACGAGCCACCAAGCCTGTCCTTGGAAGAAAACTTTTTAGGTTAGGATCTTTAATTGCACTTCCCCTCCTCCTCTGCTTTCTGACCATGGGCCTCTCGATTCCATTTTCACGTTGTACTGGGCCTCACCAATTATGTAGCAGGCTCCCCTTGCTTGGTGAACTGGGATTGCAGACACTCAAAGTCTCACTACTCAAACCAAAATCCTCTCTGCTGGGAGTTGGGGTGGGGGTCGGTAGAAGCAGGATAGTAACACAGAAATATGGAGGTTAGTGTGGGTATTTATTATTTTCACCTGAACAGGATCATACTGTTCAATCATATTAGGTGGCCACCTGCTTTCTTCAGTTGACAGTATGTTGCTGGGCATGGTGGCTCACGCCTGTAATCCCAGCACTTTGGGAGGCCAAGGTGGGCTGATCACCTGAGGTCGGGAGTTCGAGACCAGCCTGGCCAACATAGTGAAACCCCGTCTCTACCAAACAAACAAACAAAAAAAGACAGTGTGTCTTGGAGATCTTTCTACCAAAAAAAAAAAAAAATCAACTTTTTTTTTTTTGAGACATAGTCTTGCTCTGTCACCAGGCTGGAGTGCATTGAAGCGATCTCAACTCACTGCAACCTCTGCCTCCCAGGTTCAAGCAATTCTCCTGCCTCAGCCACCCGAGTAGCTGGGACTACAGGCGCACGCCACCATGCCCGGCTAATTTTTGTATTTTTAGTAGACACAGGTGTCACTGTGTTGGCCAGGATGGTCTCAATCTCTTGACCTCATGATCCACTCACCTTGGCCTCCCAAAGTCCTGGGATTACAGGTGTGAGCCACCTCACCCGGCCAACTTTCTTCTTTTTAACTACTGCAGGGAATTCCATCACTGGGGAAGGAGGCATTCTTAATCAAGTCTCCTCTCCTTGATGGATATTTAAAGTGGTCTTAATTTTTCACTATTAGAGGGCTGCAGTGAACATCGCCATAGGGACCTCCTTGTGTTCAGGCAGGTTTCTCTAGATAGACACTCAAAAAAAGGTTACTGAGTCATTTAGTATGGATATTTTCAATTTTAGTACATTTTGCCAAATTGCCCTTCAAAAGCATTATGCCCATTTTTCACTTCCATCAGCAGTGCATCTTCACATTTCCTAGGACCCTGGCATTTAGTTTGTTTTTGTTTGTTTGTTCTTTTTGAGAAGGAGTTTTGCTCTTTTTCCCTGTGCTGGAGTGCAATAGCTCGATCTTGGCTCACTGCAACCTCCACCTCCCGGGTTCAAGCGATTCTCCTGCCTCAGCCTCCAGAGTAGCTGGAATTATGGGCACGCACCACCACGCCCAGCTAATTTTTGAATTTTTAGGAGAGACGGGGTTTCAGCATGTTGGCCAGGCTGGCCTTCAACTCCTGACCGCAGGTGATGCACCTGCCTTGGCCTCCCAAAGTGCTGGAATTACAGGTGTGAGCCTTTGTGCCCAGCCATCATTTCTTTGTTTTGAATTTGCATTCCCCCATCACTAGCAAAGTTGACCATCTTTGCATATGATGTTTATTATTGGCCCATCCTCTATGAACTATTTGTAACTTTTGCCTATTTTTTCTCACAGCATTGTTTGTCTTTTCCATCTTGAGTTGTAGGAATCATTTATATTTTTAGATTTAATCCTTCGTCTAAAATGTATGTTGCTAATATTTTCCCATAGTATGTAACTTGTTTATGGCTTGTGTTATCATTCAGAAGTTTTCAGTGTTTGTATAGTTTATACTTACATCTATCTTTTGTGGTATGGTTTTGCTGCTTTGTTTATTGTTTTAGAAGACCTTTCTTATCCAAGGTAACAACCATATTATCTTTTGTCTTATTCTGTTATATTTTCCATTTAGATATTTAATCTACCTACCTTAAACTCATTTCCTCCTGAGAACCTTTGCATTTCTGCTATCTGGAACTCTCTTCCCCTACATCTTCCTATGGCTGACACCTTCAGACATCAATTCAAATATTGCTTCTTCAAAGAGGCCTTCCATGACCAAACTAAATTAGCCACTCCCCTCTCTGCCAAGATATGCCCTATTTCATTATCTTGCTTATTTTCTTCAAAGATCATCTCCCTCTGAAGTTATCTAATTTGTTTCTTTGTTCATGGTTATTCTCCCCTTCGACTGTAAGCTCCATGAGAATAATGACTGTCTTGTTCCCAGCTTCTAGAATACTTTTAGAGTTAGTTAATTTGATATGATGGAGGGATATAACTTAATTTTTCCCAAAAGGATAGATAATTGTCTCAACACAAGAATTCCCTTTTTTAAAGGAGAATTTTTATTTAAGTTTCCTATTTTTCTATCCTATTAAATATTGAGGCTGGGCGTGGTGGCTCATGCCTGTAATCCCAGCACTTTAGGAGACTGAGGAGGGCTGATCACTTGAGGTCAGGAGTTCGAAACCGGCTGACCAACAGGGTGAAACCCAGTCTCTACTAAAAATACAACAAATTAGCTGGGCATGGTGGCGGGCACCTGTAATCCCAGCTACTTGGGAGGCTGAGGCAGGAGAACTGCGTGAACCCAGGAGGTGGAGGTTGCAGTGAGCTGAGATGGCGCCACTGCACAGCAGCCTGGGAGACAGAGCAAGAAAATAAATAAATAAATAAATAAATATTGAATGAGTCAAGGATGGTTACAATGATTACTCAGCCCGGTGTTTCTCAACATTGGTTGTATATCATAACCACACTTGGAGATTTTTTTAAATTTTAGATATAGCATATGTATTAGTTAATCAGGGCTGCCATAACAGAGTACCACAAACTGGGTGGCTTGGAGGAACAGAAATTTATTGTCCTACAGTTCTGGAGGCTGGAAGCCCAAAATCAAAATGTAGGCAAAGGTTGGGTACGGTGGCTCACGCCTGTAATCCCAGCGCTTTGGGAGGCTGAGGTGGGCGAATCACCTGAGGTCAGGAGTTTGAGACCAGCCTGGCCAACATGGCAAAACCCCGTCTCTACTAAAAATACAAAAATTAGCTGGGCATGGTGGCTTGCGCCTGTAATTCCAGCTACTCAAGAGGCCGAGGCAGAAGAATCACTTGATTCTGGGAGGTGGAGGTTGCAGTGAGCCAAGATGGCATCATTGCACTTCAGCCTGAGCAACAAGAGTGAAACTCCACCTCAAAAAAAAAAAAAAAAGGAATTAGATCAATGGAACAAATAGATTCCATAGGTAGAGTCAAGTACATTAAAAAAATAATTTATGATGAAGGCTGCAATTGAAATCAGTGGAAAAAATGGTGCTCAGATAACGGGCTATTTGGTAGTGAGAGGGTGGGGGGAATTATCCTTGTCTCATTCCTTATACCAAAATATAATTCCAGGTGTGTCAGAAGTGAAAGTAAAAAAAAAGCAAAAGCATAATAATTTTGGAAGAAAATATTAATGTACTGATTTGTATTCTAGAAATGGGGAAGGGCTTTTTTTTTTGTCTTTGAGACAGAGTCCCACTCTGTTGCCCAGGCTGGAGTGCAGTGGCGTGATCTCGGCTCACTGCAACCTCCGCCTTTTGGGTTTAAGCGATTCTCCTGCCTCAGCCTCCCGAGGGGCTGGGATTACAGGCGTGTACCACCATGCCCAGTTAATTTTTGTATTTTTAGTAGAGACAGGGTTTCACGATGTTGGCCAGGCTGGTCTCGAACTCCTGACCTCAAGGCCGCCCGTCTCGGCCTCTCAAAGTGCTAAGACTACAGACCTGAGCCACTATGCCCACCCAGCCTAGGACTAGTTTCTTAATTTATGAGGAGTTGAGAAAAATCTGTTAAGGCTCGAACTCCTTTGAGGTCAGGAGTTCGAGACCAGCCTGGCCAACGCAGTGAAACTTTGTCTCTACTAAAAACACAAAAAGTAGTCAGGTGTGGTGGCTATTTGGGAGGCTGAGGCAGGAGAATCACTTGAGCCCAGGAAGCAGAGGTGGCTGTGAGCCAAGATCACACCACTGCAGTCCAGTCTGAGCAACAGAGCCAAACTGTGTCTCAAAAAAAAAAAAAAGAAAGAAAGAAAGAAAGAAAGAAAAGAAAAATCTGTTTGAAAAGGCAAAACCCAACAGTAAATGAGCTAAAAAATAAGCAAGTAGTTACAGAGAAAGGTCTACACACATCAATAGTGATTTGAAAAGATATTCACCCTCATCTATGATTAAAGAAATAGAAATCAAAACAATAAAATACCACCTTTTCGTATTACATTGCAAAAATTTTTAAAGTCTGATTACATACACGGCTAGTGAGGGTATGAAGAAACAGATACTGTCATATGCTGCTGCTGGGACTGTAAGCAAGTGCAACCTTTGAGGGTATAATTTGGAGGTATATATATATATATATATATATATATATGTATATGTATATCACATTCATACTCCTTAACTAAAATGTTGTATATCAGACTCATACTCCTTAACTAAATGTTGTAGGCTTTGCTAGTACCTTCTCAACAATCCTTCCCCACTTTTTACTTCCTAACAATTCCTAAATTGTTACTGTGTATCCATTCTTTCCATTTGTAGCCCATGTATTTTGGAGGAAATTGATTCTACTCCCACTTCTGGTCACAGACGTTATTAGTTCAGGGGAAGACTTGTAACATAAACAAGCCAATTAATTAGGGCAAGTCTTGGGACTCCTGCTTGGAATGTTGAGTCAGAAGTTCTCTCCTGCTAGACTTAAAGGAAGAAATTCACAGCCTCCATTGCCACTGGCAGCCATCTTAGGGTCACCTTGGCGAAAGCAAAGATTTTCAACCTTCAGCATGCATCAGAATCACTTAGTTTGTTCAAACACAAATTGCTGGTCGCTACCCCTAACCCCTGCAAGTTTCAGATTATGTAGGTTTGGGGTAGTGACTGATAATTTCCATTTATTTTTTTTTTAATTAATCTATTTTTTTGAGAGTCTCACTCTGTTGTCCGGGCTGGAATGCAGTGGTGCTATCTCAGCTCACTGCAACCTCTGCCTCCTGGGATCAAGCGGTTCTCCTGCCTCAGCCTTCCCAGTAGCTGGGATTACAGGCACGTGCCACCACACCCAGCCAACTTCTGTATTTTTAGTAGAGACGGAGTTTCACCATGTGTGCCAGGTTGGTCTCGAACCCCTGACCTCAGGTGATCCGCCTGCCTTGGCCGCCTCCCAAAGTGGTGTGATTACAGACGTGAACCACCACACCCATCCCATAATTTGCATTTCTACGAAGTTCCCAGATGATAGTGATGCTGCTGGTCCAGGGATGAAGAGAGAGTGATGGGTCTATACATAGAAAACTACCTGGAAAAAGTATGGACTGCTAAGTGGAAAGACTGAAAGAAACTGGGTAGCTCTAGCTCACCCTACTGCTGGCTGGAATTGTGTTTTGTTACTCACAACCAAAAGCGTCCTAGCCGATACACCCAGCAATCTTGCTACTACAAATTTACCCTATGGATATCCTTGCAGAAGTTCACCAAGATATGTGTACAGGGATGATCACTGCAGCATTGTTTGTAATAGCTAAAATTGGAAACAAAGCACTTATCAACAGGGAATTAATTCACCTAATGGAATAGTATGTAGTGTTAAAAATTATTAAATATGGCCAGGCACAGTGGCTCACGCCTGTAATCTCAGCACTTTGGGAGGCCAAGGCGGGCGGATCATGAGGTCAAGAGATCGAGACCATCCTGGCTAACATGGTGAAACTCCGTCTCTACTAAAAATGAAAAAATTAGCTGGGCGTGGTGGCGCGCGCCTGTAGTCCCAGCGGCTTGGGAGGCTGAGGCAGGAGAATTGCTTGAACCCAGGAGGCGGAGGTTGCAGTGAGCCGAGATCTTGCCACTACACTCCAGCCTGGCACCTGGTAGCAGAGTGAGACTCTGTCTCAAAAAACACATATATATATACTGCTTGGGTGATGGGTGCACCAAATTCTCACAAATCACCACTAAATAACTTACTTATGTAACCAAACACCACCTGCTCCTCAATAACCGATGGAAATAAAAAAAATTTTAAAAAGAATGGTTTTGAGAAAAAAAACTATTAAATATAGGTGGGGTGTGGTGGCTTATGCCTGTAATCCCAGAACTTTGGGAAGCTGAGGTGGGAGGATCACTTGAGCCCAGGAGTTTGAGACTAGCCTGGTCAACATGGTGAGCCCCGTCTCTAACAAAAAAAATAAAATAAAATAAATAGTTTGCATATGCTGCTAGAGAAATATACCTAAGATATATTAATTTAAAATAATCATGATGCCTAAATTTTATGCTTTTAAACAAAAAGTAGATAAATATATGCAGATTTTTGTTTGTTTTTTTTTAAGATGGGATTTTATCATATTGGCCAGGCTGGACTTGAACTCCTTACATCCGGTGATCCACCCATATCAGCCTCCCAAAGTGCTATAATTACAGGCCATATAGCCTGGCCGTGGTTTTTTTTTTTTTTTTTTTTGAGACAGAGTCTTGCTCTGTGGGCCAGCCTGGAGGGCAGTGGTGTGATCTTGGCTCACTGCAACCTCTGCCTCCTGGGTTCAAACAATTCTTGTGCCTCAGCCTCCTGAGTAGCTGGGATTACAGGCATACACCACTATGCCTGGCAAATTATTTATTTATTTTTTTATTTTTATTTTCTCGTTGCCCAGGCTGGAGTGCAGTGGTGCCATCTCAGCTCACTGCAACCTCCACCTCCTGTTAAGTGATTCTCCTGCCTCAGCCTCCCAAGTAGCTGGGATTACAGGCATGTGCCACCACACTCAGCTAATTTTTGTATTTGTAGTAGAGATGGGGCTTCATCATGTGGATCAGGCTGATCTTGAACTCTTGACCTCGGGCGATCTGCCTGCCTTGGCCTCCCAAAGTGCTGGGATGAACCACCACGCCTGGCCTCTTCTTTGTATTTCCATATTGAAAAACAACTAGTGAATGTTATAAATCATGAAAAGATAAATGAAAAAATTAGAGATTTCTGAGGTATTCTGATACGCAGCCAGGTTTTAGTGGCACTGATACAGGGCATAGTTATAAACTGGTGGACTTACAGCTATCCAGATTGAGACTCAACTAGGGTACTGCTGATTTTACTGTATTTGTTTATTTCAGAGACACAGTCTTGCTCAGTCACCCAGGCTGGAGTGCAATGGAGCTATCATAGCTCACTGCAGCCTCGACCTCCTGAGCTCACGTCATCCTCCCACCTCAGCCTCCTGATTAGAACTACAGGTGTGCACTACCACACCCAACTTTTTTTTTTTTTTGGTAGAGTATGAGGTCTCACTATGTTGCCTGGGCTAGTCTTGAACTCCTGGCCTCAAGCAAGCCTCCTGCCTCAGCCTCCCAAAGTTCTGGGATTATAGGCATGAGCAACCATGGCAGCCTGTTATACTTCAATGTGCATATGACTTATACAGGAATCTTGTTAAAATGCAGATTCTGAGTAGATCTGAGGTGGGGCCCAATAGTCTGCATTTTTTTTTTTTTTTTTTTTGAGACAGAATCTCACTCTGTCACCCAGGCTAGAGTGCAGTGGCACGATCTCGGCTCACTACAACCTCCGCCTCTTGGGTTCATGTGCCACCCTTCTGAATAGCTGGGATTACAGGGGTGTGCCACCATGCCTGGCCAATTTTTTTGTATCTTTAGTAGAGACAGAGTTCTACCATGTTGGCCAGGCTGGTCTCAAACTCTTGACCTCAAGTGATCTGCCCTCTTTGGCCGCCCGAAGTGCTGGGATTACAGGCGTAAGCCACCGCTGCCAGCCAATAGTCTGCATTTCTATTAGGTTTCCAGGTGATGCTCTAATATTGCTGAACCATTTATCATACTTTGAATGGCAGGAAAAAAGGAGGAGGAGGGAAGAAGTAAGAAGGGGAGGCACCATGAAAATGAAGAGGGGACATAAATGAGACACTGCAGAAACAGAATGTTTGAGCTTGTAGGATGAGGAAAGAATCTGGGATGACTGAAGTTTGTGGCTTGGGTGACTAAAAGGATAATGGTGACATTAATCAGAGATAAGGGAATGAAGCTGGAGGAGGATGGGGTATAGGAAACAATGGAGGGGTAGGTACAAGACATCACATTTAGGGCTGGGCGTGGTGGCTCATGCCTGTAATCCCAGCATTTTAGGAGGCCAAGGTGGGCAGATCACTTGAAGTCATTAGTTCACGATCAGCCTGGCCAACATGGTGAAACCCCGTCTCTACTGAAAATACAAAATTAGCCAGGCACGGTGGCACACCTGTAGTCCCAGCTTCTCTAGAGGCTGAGGCACAAGAATCACTTGAACCCAGGAGGCAGAGGTTTTAGTGAGCCCAGATCACGCCACTGCCCTACAGCCTGGGCGACAGAGCAAGACTCTGTCTTAAAATAAAAATAAAATGAAATCAAGATACTGATTACTTCTGGGGAAGGTAGGGGGATGGGATCATTATTAGGTTGGGTGGTGGGTTTGAGTGTTCATTTTATTATTGAATTTCATAATGTATGTTACATATATCCTTTTGTATTTATCAAATATTACATACATTTTTAGGTGGTGAAAAAGTTAAGAGAAACAGGAGAGAAGTGTCAAGGAAGTCAGATTTCAGTAAATGGGTTGTGTTGCAGCATCATACTGGTACGGAAGACCTCAGTAAGATGAGGCCTGTAGGGAAACCCTGAACTTCATGACTGAGAGCACACGGGCCACCTTTGGAAGCAGCCACATTCAGATGGTGAGGGCTGATACCAGATTACAGAATGGGAAGGAATGTGTTATGGAAGTCAGGAATGGGAGTGTACATAAGTCTTTCATCTACTACCATTTCTTCCCTAACCCACAACAGCTAACATTTATCTAGCCTGTAGTGTATGCCAGGCCCTTTGCATACACATTTAATCCTGGCAACCACTTCACAGGGTGGGCTAGAGGGATTAAGCTCAGTGCTTGTATTACCGGCAGATTATATTTACCTCCGACCACATGCAGAGAACCCCTACTGAAACACTGAACTGGAAATGAATGTTTCGCTATTACATTCCAAATTTTAGATTCAAGGTCTCAAATGGTTAAGTAATGGGTACCAACCAAAAGTGATGAATTAAGTCTACCCAGAAATGGACCATTTCTCCCTGTGATGCTGTCATTGTGACTCACCAAACTTAACCAGTTTTATCCCCATTCAGGCACATAGTATAATTGTACTTTTCCACCTCTATAAAATTAGCTGCAACCATGTGGCTTGCTTTGGGCAATGAAAAGAGAGAAGTGATCTGTGACACTTTAAGCTTTAAGAGCCAAGGTATTATTTTGGTCATATGCCTTCCCCTGACTCAGTGGTGGAACTTTTTAAATTTAACATATTGATGCTCTACACATTCAGAGAAACTGCTCTAGTAAGGAAATATGGAAATGATCCTTCAATGTAGAGTCTTGGTGGCCAGGCGCGGTGGCTTGCACCTGTAATCCTAGCACTTTGGGATGCTGAGGCTGGCAGATTACTTGAGGTCCAGGAGTTCCAGACCAGCTTGGTCAACATGGTGAAACCTCATCTTGGCCAGGCGCAGTGGCTCACGCCTGTAATCCCAGCACCTTGGGAGGCCGAGCTGGGTGGATCACGAGGTCAGAAGATTGAGACTACCCTGGCCAACATGGTGAGACCCTGTCTCTACTAAAATACAAAAAAAATTACCCGGGTGTGGTGGCACGCACCTGTGATCCTAGCTACTCGGGAGGCTGAGGCAGAAGAATCGCTTGAACCCAGGAGGTGGACGTTGCAGTGAGCCAAGATCGTGCCACTGCACTGCAGACTGGTGACAGAGCAAGACTCCATCTCAAAAAAAAAAAAAACAGAAACCCCACCAAAAATATAAAATTAATCAAGCATGGTGGTGCATGCCTGTAATCCCAGTTGCTGGGGAGGCTAAGGCAGGAAAATCACTTGAACCCAGGAGGCAAAGGTTGCAGTGAGCCGAGATCATGCCATTGCATTGCACTCTAGCCTGGGCAAATAAAGAGCAAAACTCTGTCTCAAAAAAAAAAAAAAGAAGAGAAAAAGAAAGAAAGTAGAATCTTGGTGATTAGTCTACTAGCATTCACCAGTGACCATGCATGAACAGAGCTCTGCTGTCAATCCCTGTTGGACATATGAGCAGTCAGTATGCTTTTGTTAAATTACTGAGATTTGGGGGTTATCATTGCAGCAAAACCTAGCCTATCCTGATACATTCTCCTTTTCTCAAATTAGAAATTATAAACATGTAAGGACTGAATAATGAAATGAAAATGTAAATAAAGTGTCTAGAACTCTCTCCCTGGCACGTCAGCCTTTGTGTATCTGCTATTAAATTACAATAGAATTATCATATTTTTCACACATAATAAAGGCTAGTTGTAGAAGATGTAAACAGAAGGCAGTGTTCCAGGCTTACATTATTCCTAATGCTTGTAATCTTAAAAGAGGTATTTTCGTTGGATGGGCGCCGGTGGCTCATGCATTATCCTAGCACTTTGGGAGGCCGAGGTGGGCGGATCACCTAAGGTCTGGAGTTCAAGACTAGCCTGACCAACATGAAGAAACCCCATCTCTACTAAAAATACAAAATTAGCCCAGCGTGGTGGCACATGCCTGTAATCCCAGCCACTTGGGAAGCCGAGGCAGGAGAATCACTTGAACCTGGGAGGCATAGGTTGTGGTGAGCTGAGATCGCACCATTGCACTCCAGCCTGGGCAACAACAGCGAAACTCCATCTCAAAAAAATGAGAGAGATATTTTCATTCTTTGTAACTTTCTCCCTCAACTCCATGAAAAAGCACTACAATTGGCCCTTCTTGGGTCACCTACCCTCCATTCCTGTGCTGGGCTATATAAAGTCGTATGACTGACGGTCAACCCGACTTTACCCCAGGATAGATGGGGTAAAGGAGAAAACTGGACTTAATTGCCAGAATAAGGAAGGAATGCTGGGCAGGCAGAAATGAGTTATCTACTAAGTCAAAACAGACTTAGATTTAGAACCCTGGATTTACTACTTATTGTGTGTGACTTGGGCATCACTCAGTCAGTTTGCTCACATGTAGAATAAGGATCGTACTTAGGAGAGTTGTTTAAGGATTAGAAATAATGTACAGGAGTTTAGTACTATGCCTGGTACCCAATAGGTCCGCAATAAATGGTCATGTAAAAAAGCCAGGCCGGGCGGGGTGGCTCACACCTGTAATCCCAGCACTTTGGGAGGCCGAGGCGGGTGGATCACCTGAGGTCAGGAGTTTGAGACCAGCCTGGCCAACATGGCGAAACCCTATCTCTACTAAAAACACAAAAATTAGCTGGGCACATGGTGGCAGGTGCCTGTAATCCCAGCTACTTGGGAGGCTGAGGCAGGAGAATTGCTTGAACCTGGGAGGCGGAGGTTACAGTAAGCCAAGATCACCCCATTACTCCAGCCTGGGAGACAAGAGCGAAACTCTGTCTCAAAAAAATAAATAAATAAAAATAAAAAAGCCAAATACTAAAGATTTACTACTATTAAATTTTCGCAGTCCCAACATTCAAAGATCAAAGGCTAGGAAAAGACATCTGTAGCTATAAGGAACCTATATAAGACAAAAGATGTTATAATTTTTCATTTAAGGATAAAGTGTTTACAAGCTTCAGCTGGCCTCTAATGCTACCTTAAGGCTCGGCTGTTTCCTTTTATAATCTGTACACACGAGGCGCAGAGCGGTTAGGGAGGCCAAGTGCAGCTAGAGTCATTCAGCAGAAACAGTAAAGAATGCCCTGGAGTCCTGGCTTCAGACTCTGTTCAAAGCATCCCTCTATTGCTCAAAGGTGACTCAGAGCTCAATTTTAAAACACATTTAAGTGAATACCATCCAGGGCTGAAACCTCATACTCAATCTTCCTGAGTGTTTGCCACCAAAGTATCCTCTGCCTTGAAAGTCTGAAATCCACTTTGTACCAAAGGCCATTTTCAAAAGTGTTTTAGCTGTCCTTGACTTATTCATCAAACATTTACTAAAGCACGTGCTGTGCAGTCGGTGCCAAGAACACAGAGATGGTCAAGCACAGTCACTGCTCACAAGCGTGATGTAGGGGTAGAGATGCAGCAAAGCACTACAGAGGCTGGCTGTGATGAGTCTGTACTTATCGAGTTGGGGATCAGGAAAAGAATCATAAAGACATGAGCAGAATCTTGGGGGAATAAGTTGAGTCTGCACCAGAAACAGAGAGAAAGGAATTTTGGCAATGGTAGAAGCAAGTGAGAAGAAATGGATATTGACAGCTTAATGTGTATGGGATGCATTTTATTATGGCTGGAGTAGGGTAGGGGAGGTAGGAAATGAGCCGAGATGTGGTCTGGGGCCAGATCATGAAGGGATCATGGAGTCGGGAGAGCAGAATGTTAGAGGGCCACTTTAGAAGCTGCTAAGCATGGTGGATTAAAGCAATGGTTCTTAACATCCTTTTGTGTCACAGATTCTTTTAAGAACCTGAAAAAAGGTATGGGCCCTTTCACTGGAAAAAGCTACATACTCTTCGACACAAAATGTTGCTTAAAACTGCCTAGTTAAGGAGTAAGATGGGGGCAACTGCAATAGTCCAGGTAAGACATGACGAGGCCTCCACTAAGCCACAGGAGCCAGGACAGAAAAGAGGAAACAGATGTGAGAAACAGAAAGATGCTTGAGTGTTATCAACAGATGTTTTCATCAGTTGGATCTGAGAAGTGAGGGCCAAGTCTAAGATAGTTCACTCCCAGGTCGGTTTGTGGTTTAGGCAATTGTGGAGAAAGTAGTGTCACTGACAGAGGCGCAGGCTTCAGCACAAAGGATGGGTTCAGTTTGGGAAATGTCAAGACAAAGGTGCCTTTAGAACATTCAAATAAAGAAGTTAACCAGGAGGCTAAATATGCTCTTTTGATGATTCTTGTACTTGGTCTCTTGCCCTGATACTATACAAATAGACTCCTAAATCTCTGTGCAACACTTCTGAATTGAGGCAAGTGTATCCCCCATTGCAGAAAGAGATCCAGAGATGAGAAAAGAAATCAAACTTCACACACCCAAAATTATTCCACAACTTTTTCTTACTAAAAGAATAGACTTTTATTAAGCGTTGTAAGTTTCTTTCCATCAGCATTAACAGAACAACAGACCGATTTCCATCACAGAACAACTCCTGAGACATTCTTATTCCTTTCTGAAACTCTTCCATTAACTCCTGCAGTGTCCCCAAAGAAGCATCCATTCAAACTTACATTAATAAACTATGGAGCTTTTGTGGTGAGGTGGACCAAAAAGGCAGGGAATTTGGAATCTGGGAGTGGGAAAGAGAAATACATCCACTAAACACACTGTCAAGAGCACAGGAGAGAAGATAGTAATACAGGAAAAAAACAAGGAAGTAATTTTTTACTTTTGTCAATAACATCATTTATCAGGGAGCACTAAAAGTCACTGACTCCTTGCAGTTAAAGTTTCTTTATCTAGTGTGTTATTCTAAAAACAGAATAGAACAGATTAGGAATAGAATAGAATAGAATAGAATAGAATAGAATAGAATAGAATAGAATAGAATAGAATAGAATAGAATAGAAGGTAGGAGGGGAAGTGCCTTCTGGGAAGTAACTAAAATGAAGTCATCAGATTTGGCAGGGTTATGAGAGATTACTAAAATCTGAAATATTTATTTTGCTTCATTTACATGAAAATTCACTAGTCATTAGTTACTACCAACACAGACAAAAAGAGCATCTATAAAAGTACAAGGGCAACGTGGAAAGCTGAAATGGGCACCCTAGCACAGGGGATTTTGTATTTTGCTTTTAACTTGGAAAGGATGGATTTTGTAAAAAATGAGTTTATTTTCTTAGAACATCAAAATAACCTCTGACAATATTGAAGATAATTAGCAGTAACAGGGGAATAGGTGCACTGAGCTCTCTACCTGCACCAGCAGACTACTGCAATAAGCCAAGGGAAAAGAAAATAGAAAGTCGAATAAGAAGATGCCAAAGTCACAGGATGGAGAAAAATACAAGATGACACGCAATCGAACAGTGAAAACTCAACCCCCCCCCCAAAAAAAACCCAGGCATATTTAGGAAATATGCACCAGGAAGTGAACAAGTATAATGATTAAACCTTAGTAGAATTATACTAACTACTTTAAACTGTGGTCTACTTGTACTGACATTTTCAAGGTGGGTGGGCAGTAGAGGCTGTAATGGTAACACTGACATGCCCAAAGGAGCCTTGTAAGGTTCCAAAGGCCCAGATCGCCATAACCAAACAGCAACCCCCACATTCTTCCTACCCTACGTAAGCATTCCTGCCCCCGACCCTCCACCTTAACTGCCCTCCGTAATGCCTTGTTCGGCTGTTTTTCTCAGTGATCAAAAAAAGTTAATGTGACTTGGCCAACGATATCAGAAATCAAGATGGAGACAAAAATCAAATGTCACTAGCCAAAACAAGTACCACTTCTTGGGCTTTAAAGTCTACCCAAAGTCCTACTGGCTCAGAATGAAAATGATGCAAGTGAGCATACGTTTGTCAGGTCTGGTCCAGACCAGACTGAACTGGTCACTGACTGAGTACAGGTAGGAATTATAAGCTGATCCCAAGACACATCAGTAGAAATATAAACAACTGCAAGTCCTTGGGGATCAGTGACTATACACAACCAGGATGTTTTGCTTATGGTCCTACAATGTAAAGTGGTCATTTCTACGGGTTCCCATATGACTTTGTTCAAGAGAGGTCACATCACAGCTAGAAATGGAACCTCAAGTAAAGGATGACAGTCTCTTCAAGTGGTACAGCAAAGATCAGACCCCACATTCCACAATTTGTCTTCCAATTAGAAGAAGTTCATATCTCAGTGATGAACCTTAGTTTTCCTGGCTTTTAAGTTGTATATTTTGTCAGATAAATCAATCAATCTAGGAATATGGCCATTTATGGTGCTTTCTTATAACCTTCTCAACTCAAAATGCTGAATCCAAATAAAAATCAAGGTTGAGATGACCCACTTGTTTCACCCTGGGCTAGGGGAAATAGAGGTGTGTGGAAAGAAGAAAAGCCTTTTGGCAAACTGGAAGCATCCCTGCCAAAGCAGCAATTTTACCTCTCACAGTGACTGCCTACAAAATAAGAAATCTTAATAGTGTGAGAGTTAACAATACTGTCATCTGATTGTGTCAGATTCAAGATGCACAGAAACAGCAACTGCAAAAAATGCTTTACCAATTTTAAGTCCAAGTGCTTCCTATTAGAAAATGGAGATATAGGTCTCACAGCTCAGTGATACTGGTTGCTTTTAGAGCTCCAAAGGATTCATCCCTCTGTGGCTCCAAAAAGAAAATTCCAAGCCACGTAAATTTGCTACTATCCCTTCCCTTGCTGGATATAGGAGTCCTACCTTCAAGATGTTGTGAAAGGTTTGGCAGATCCAACAGAAGAAGGGGGACCACATTAGGGGAGCTGATTCCAAAGAGGAGGTTTCTGTATACTTTGTTTCTACTTCTGTCTAGCTAGATGCACACTCTTGTCATCTTTCTTTGGTTTATGTAAGAAGTGTCTGGGCAGGGGTCAAGGCATTCCAGGGCTCCCTGCCCCTGAAAATCATGGATTCTCTTAATCTGGAACAGACTAGGACTAAATAGTCTGATGCTGTTTTCAATTTCCTATGATATGATCATTGTAAGTGGGCAGTGAGCAAATAGCTTTCTGGTTGTCTGGGCAAAAATCACCAAGGACGTGCTGTGGGTTAAGGTGCATAAGGTTTTTCAAAAAGAACCCTGCTAGATTAGTCAGTTGTATTTCTGTAGAAACGGTACTTTTTGGGCAAGAATGTCACAAAGCCCAAAAGGAGGTATGTGAGGCTGGAAGCCTCAATTCCTGAATAAAGACACAATGCTAATTTATTGCAAGCCACGTTTCCATCCCTCATACTTAGGCTGCCCAAGGAGGGAAAAACTGGAAATGCAAGGTTGTCTCAAAATTATCTCCAGCAAGGAGGAATAGCCTCTTTATCCTGGGCAGATCCTGGCCACATAGTGG
Organism: Cheracebus regulus; assembly: GCA_963574635.1. Lineage (NCBI taxonomy): Eukaryota > Metazoa > Chordata > Mammalia > Primates > Pitheciidae > Cheracebus > Cheracebus regulus. Next base: position 26,933 of record CAUYQU010055877.1, read on the forward strand.
GCTGAGAATCTTTTATAGAATACATCTTAAGGCCCAGGCCAGAGTCCTCTAAAGTCTTCCTTGCAAAGCAAATGAAAAGATCCGGTAGTCAGAATGTCAATGAACAAATGAAACAACTAGGCGTGTAAAATCAAATAGTTTCCTCACACTTCCCTACCCTATCTTTCCAAAGCTAGTCCTCTCTCCTTCAGGGATTCATGTCAATCAATTCTAGCCTGAAACCAATTTGACCCTGGAGTTCCAGAAGAGATTTCCTCCAAATTGGCTGAAAGCCCTTTCAAATGGTAGTCACCTCCCATCCCCCCTTCTCTCCAAACCTTCCTAAGGAAATGCCCAACTCTTCCCAATCCCATTCCAACCTCCTGTTTTCACCATATGGGATGTGAGGGCTCTGTTCAAGATTAAGCTTGTAACAACCCAAGTGTTTGTTGTTCTGAACAGGCAATTTCTGGAAAGTACTTTTTGTCTGATTTAGAGAAGCCCATCCAACTTCTCATATTTGTGATGGGCTATGACTTAGTTAAGAATTTCACATTTAAAGTGTGGTCTTTGGAAACCTTCCACTCCATAGCAGTGGAAGCATTTCTGGGAAATTCAGTAAATCCTCTGGGACATCACCATTTATGTATGTATGTATGTATGTGTATATATATATACATACATATATATACACACACACACACACATATATATAAAATATGTATAGATAAATAGATCTATCTCTTTATATAAAGGGTATGTGTACGCATATAGATACACACATCATATATACACATACACACACACACACACACACACACACACAGTCTTTTCAGTACTCACGTTCATTACACTGATTCCCACCCTTTCATGGTGTGGGCAGTAGGGAGTGAATGAACTGTGCCACATCTCCTATTTTACAAACAATGCACTGGATGAGAGGCAGGAAAAATCTGCCCAGTACTTTCCTGATTCACTTGAATCCCCCAGTACAAAGGCTATTGATAGTTCTTTTGAAGTGTATAAAATAAAAAATAAAATAAAATAAAATAACCAATACTACCTTACTTTTCTGAAAACATCTACCTATCTGATTGTCAGGCCGAAGCTAGAGGTGGTGGTACAAAATCCAGGGGTAGGTAAGTTGGAAGAAGGAGTGAGGAAGAGGTGGATACCACTTCACAGAGAAAATAATAATAAAAAATAATGACAAACCTGTGAGGTTATGGGGACCGTTGTCCCCATAACCTCACAGGTTTATCACATAAGTCTGTGATAATGAGTATCATTATAAATATTCAGAAAAAACAAATCTAGAACTTTTTTTTTTTTTTTTTTTGAGATGGAGTCTTGCTCTGTAGCCCAGGCTGGAGTGCAGTGGCATGATCTCAGCTCACTGCAACCTCCACCTCCCAGGTCCCGGGTCAAGCAATTCTCCTACCCCAGCCTCCCAAGTAGCTGGGATTACAGGCACGAGCCACCATGCCCAGCTAACATTTGTATTTTTCAGTAGAGATGGGGTTTCACCATGTTGGCCAGTCTGGTCTTGAACTCCTGACCTCATGATCCGCCCACCTCGGCCTCCCAAAGTGCTGGGATTACAGGCGTGAGCCACCACGCCCAGCCCAAATCTGGAACTTTTCTATAGGACCTTATGTGATAACACCCAATTTCTGACAGGTACTGCCTTACTAGGCTCCCAGAGGAGATGAAGAAAATAATGGTGCTATATATTCAATTTGAGAATAGGAGCTAGTCTTACTGCCGTTCATCTTTGACCAGAACTTATCCAGAAACAGACCACTGAATCTGGAGGCCCAGAAAAAGGCAGGGAAGGGAAAGAATGGACACAATAGAACATCTCATCAAAATCCTGGAGAAATCTAGGGTAAGCATTTATATCCTCCTCTAGCTTGGGCCTAATATCAGAAAAGTAAAAGTTTTCCCTCTTCCTGGTTTGGTGAAGCCGTCTTCAGCTTGTCAGTCCTCTTTCCGTCGTGTCACAGTTTCTAGCTTTTGCTCTTGGAAGTGGTTCTTCTCCCCATTCTTCATAGGGAGGTAGCGGTTACCATTACTACACTTGTTGCTGTCTCTGGATAAGGCACATTGTGATGGAGCTAGAAGATGATGATCACTCTTCTCTTCCTTGATCAATGCGCCACTGTTTCCATTTACCTGGGAGCGAGATCGACCTTGATGAAGCTCCAGGGATTTAGAAATTGCATCTGAAAAGCTCTGTTAAAAACAGAGATACTCAATGGAAATGGGAATCCCAGACTGGCTGACCCTTCCTAAGCATATTCATAAGCTAGCCTGAGGAAATGGTTTCAGTTCTTCAAAAACACCAGAAGACCGCAAGCTGGTTGATATCTAGTACATTCTTTTTTTATTTTTATTTTTAGAGACAGAGTCTTGTTCTGTTGCCCAGGCTGGAGTGTAGTCTCCCATCTGGGCTCACTGCAACCTCTGCCTCCAAGGTTCAGCAATCCTCCCACCTCAGCTTCCCAAGTAGCTGGGACTACAGGCGTCTGCCACCACGCCTGGCTAATTTCTGTATTTTTAGCAGAGACGGGGTTTCACCATGTTAGCCAGGATGGTCTCCAACTCCTGGCCTTAAGTGATCTGCTCGCCTCGGCTTCCCAAAGTGCTGGGATTAAAGGTATCAGCCACCATGCCCAGCCCGATACCTAGTACATTCTGGTATTATCTTGAGAACTTAGGGTGACAGCATATAGACCCAACTGAAATCCAATGGCAATGATAACACAATAATGACACAGCTACTTTTTTTGCTTTTGAGACAGGGTCTTGCTCTGTCACCCAGGGTGGAATTAAGTGGTGCAATCCTGGCTCGCTGCAGCCTCAACTTCCTGGGCTCAAGCCATCTTCCCATCTCAGCCCAAGTAGCTGGGACTACAGGCATGCGCCACCACATCCAGTTAATTTTTATATTTCTTGTAGAGACAGGGTTTCACCATGTTGGCCACACTGGTCTCAAACTCCTGAGCTCAGGTTATCCATCTGCCTTGGCCTCCCAAAGTGCTGGGATTACAGGTGTGAGCCACCGTGCCCGGCCCAATGCTGGCTCTTAATGGATGTTGCTGGGAATAATCACAGCTTCTGATTACTCAGGGGTTGGACATGCCACATACTCTGTTGTTCCTTTTATAGATAAGAAAACTGAAGCTCCTAGGAGGTCAAGGCAGGCAGACTGCTTGAAATCAGGAGTCTGAGACCAGCCCGGGCAACATTGCGAAACCCTATCTCTAAAAAAATTACAAAAATTAGCTGGGCATGGTGGCATGCACCTGTGGTCAAGCTACCCAGGAGGCTGAGGTGGGGAGGACTGCTTGAGCTTGGGAGGTCCATGCTGCAGTGAGTCATGACTGTGCCACTGCATTCCAGACTAGGCAAGAGAGTGAGATACTGTCTTGAAAAAAAGAAAAAAGAAAAAGGAAACAACCTCAAAAAAAATAAAAAGACTTTTAGTCCTCATATAACAACTCTGCAACATAGATACCAATTTCTCCAAGTTTACAGAGGAGAAAACTAGGGTAAAGAGGCTAAGTAATTTGTCTAAGGTCACAGAACTAGTCAGTAGCAGAGCCAGATTCAAAGCTAGGTCATTTGGTTCCAAAGTCTGTACAATATGGGGCTTACTATGAAGTACTGTCCAACAACCTGGATAGTAACAGCCATAAAAATGGATGAATTAGTCACCTGAAGGAGTTAATAAAGAAATCACAATATTACAAGTAAGTGACTTAAGAATTTAAGAACAGGCGAGGCACAGTGGCTCAAACCTGTAATCCCAGCACTTTGAGAGGCTGAGGCGAGCAGAATAACTGAGGTCAGGAGTTCGAGACCAGCCAGGCCAATATGGTAAAACTCTGCCTCCACTAAAAATATAAAAATTCACTGGGTGTGGTGGTGCACTCCTGTGGTCCCAGCTACTTGGGAGGCTGAGGCAGGACAATTGCTTGAGCCCAGGAGGCAGAGGTTGCGGTGAGCCGAGACCGTGCCACCAGCCTGGGTGATGGAACAAGACTGTGTCTCAAAAAAGAAAAATATGAAAAAAAAAAATTTAAGAACATACAAAACTCTTGTGACCTAGGAATAATCTCAGAAAGATAGGATTAGAGTGTAACCAGATTTAATAAGCTGGAACATTTTCTTCACTATCTCATACTCTTTTTTTTTCTGTTCCAACTGAAACAGAAAAAGAAGAGTCAAAAAGAAAGTCAGCAGCAGCTCTGTCCAGAGAAGATGGCTTGCTATAAACAAAGTCTCAATAAGGATTTCCTCAGCTAGGTGACCTCTAGATTAGATAACAGTGTCCGCAGGCAGCCGTCTTAGCTAAGAGAAACTTAAGATCACCTACCATCCCTTGTTTTCTCTGACTTTCCACATCTGTAAAATAGATAGAATAAGAATCTACTTCGTAGGTTCCTATATGGATTCAATAAGACACTACATATAAAGCACTTAGAACATGCTGCCTTTGGCACAGTGTAAGAACTCAATAAATGCTCACTAAGGCTGGACGCAGTGGCTCACGCCTATAATCCCAGCACTTTAGGAGGCCAAGGCAGGCGGATCACCTGAGCTCAGGGGTTCGACATCAGTCTGGCCAACATGGCGAAACCCTGTCTCTACAAAAAACATAAAAATTAGCTAGGCATGGTGGTGTGCACGTGTACTCACAGCTACTTGGAAGGCTCAAGTAGGAGGATCACTTGAGCCCAGGGGTTTGAGGCTGTAATAAACTATGATTGCAACACTGTACTCCAGCCTGGGTGACTCATAAAAAAAAAGCTAGCCAATATCATTGTTCTGATTCCATGCCCTCAAGCAGATTTCTGATACCACGGCCTCTCTTGTAACTTGCCCTTAGAGAAAGAACGCTCTAGTAGTAATGGTTAAAGGCATGCATAGCTGAAGTCAGCCACACCTGAGTCTGATACTTGTCTCTAATAACTGGGGCTGTTATACTATATTGGAACTAGCATAGCCCAGGGCTTTGGAATCAATTAGCTCAGGCTGTAATGTCAATTCTGATATACGGACTTGATGGATAATTTGGGGAAAGATACTTCCTTCTTCTGAGTCTCAATTTCCTCCTGTTTAAAATGAGGAACAGGCCAGGCATGGTGGCTCATTCCTTTAATCCCAGTACTTTGGGAGGCCGAGCTTGAGGTCAGGAGTTTGATACCAGCCTGGGCAACATGGCAAAACCCCGTCTCTACAAAAAATATTTTAAAATTAGCTGGGTGTGGTGGCTCACATCTGTAGTCCCAGCTACTCACTAGGGTGAGTTGGGAGGATTGCTTGAGCCTGGGAGGTTGAGGCTGCAGTGCTCTGCATTCTAGCCTGGGTGAAAGAGTGAGACCATGTCTCAAAGCAATAGTAATAATAAAATGGAGAATAATAAATACTTCACAGGGCATTTATGTGGTTTCAATGAGCTCACGTATTTGTAAGAGTGAATAGAAAAGAGTCAATGTGTAATACATTGTGACAACTATTTCTGATCATAAATCAGTTGTTTATCTCTCAGCCCCTTCTTCTCCTACCCCTTAGCCATATCCACACAGCTCTTTTTTTTTTTTTTTTGAGACAGAGTCTCGCTGTGTCACCCAGGCTAGAGTGTATTGGCTCGACATCAGCTCACTGCAACATCCACCTCCCAGGTTCAAGTGATTCTTCTGCCTCAGTCTCCCAAGTAGCTAGGACTACAGGTGTGTGCCACCACATCCGGCTAATTTTTGTATTTTTAGTAGAGACAGGGTTTCACCATATTGGCCAGGCTGGTTTCGAACTCCTGACCTCGTGACCTGCCCGCCTCGGCCTCCCAAAGTGCTGGGATTACAGGTGTGAGCCACTGCACCTAACCCCACTAACCAAGGTTTCTATGATCTTGGTTAGTGTGAGTCAACCAGAGAGATGAATCTATTCTTATACCAAAAGTATCAGGCTTTTCCGACTGTATGCCTGATGACCAGACCCTGAATCCCGGTGAATTCAGCAAGGCTGTACCATCTTATAAGAGCCTATTTGGTGATCAGCTTTCCTTCTTGGTGCATCCTTTTTACCTTACCGAGCAGCTTCAGGAAAAAGCTGAGAAGCTCTGGAAAAATCATCAAAGTCACTGTTCTGTAGCTTTGGAGTGCATTATAAAATGCTTTGCATGGGAGGCCTACTATCTAGTTCCATTTTTGGCTCAAAATCACATTAAAGCAAATTTATCTTCTTTGAGGAAACATTAGATGATGGGGATTACTGTGGACAAAATGAGGGCTGGCTGTATACAGAACAGATTTAGGATAGAGAAATGATGACAAAATTGTCCAGGATGAAAGACTACATGTAGAATGTCTAGAGGGGACTTGGTAGAAAGTTAGGTACTCAAGAAATGGTAGCTGTGATACTACAAGAAGCCCAGCAGTTTGAGTCCATCTACTACAATATTTTGGATCACTGTAAGAACTCCTAGTTTGCATTTGGGCAGGGTGGAGGTGGGGTGGGGCATACCTAATGAGGACCAGTGGGAACTGTGATAAAATTCAAGGTATGGATTAGAAGCAGTTTTAAGGCTGGGCGCAGTGGTTCACCCCTGTAATCCCAGCACTTTAAGAGGCTGGAGGATCACCTGAGCCCAGGACTTTGAGACCAGCCTAGGGCAACAAAGTAAGACCCTGTCTACATAAAAAATAGAAAAACACAGCAGGGTGCGGTGGCACACAACTGTAGTCCCAGCTACTTGAGAGACTGAGCTGAGAGGATTGCATAAGCCAAGGAGGTAGAGGCTGCAGTGAGCCGTGATTGTGCCACTGCACTCCAGCCTGCCTGGGTGACAGTGAGACCCTGTCTCAAAAGAGAGAGAGAAAGTTCAAGACATTTCTGAGTCATTAAGAATAAGCAGAATGGTAATGCTGCCCCCACCTATATTCAGCAAAGGCAAAAAAAGTCCAGTTTTCTAAGCGTATCTGATGGCCTCTCAGAAGCTCAGGCAGTCTATGGGCAGTCTCACTGTTAGCATCATTCTGGCCCCTTTCTGATTGCACGCAGCACATAGTATACCAGGCGCAGGTCTTTAGGACACAGTACCTGGTTTCTATCTTGTGGTCTCACTTGGAAAAGGGGAAGACTCTGCAGCCCTTTGAGAACAGCTCGAGGCAGGCTAACCCTCACTATACCACTAGAGAGCAGGGGAATGAAATCAAATGCCTGGAGGAGTTGCGAAGCTCCCCTGAGCAGTTCAGGTTTCCATGCCTGATCCGATCTTTTGTAGTTTAGCTGAAAAGGCAAAAGGCATCAAACAGAAGCTAAATGATCTAAAAAAAAAAAAAAAAGAAATAAAAGTACTTACTTGCTTATTTCCTTTTTTGTGTCCCTTGGATCCTCTACCAGTCGGTTCTTTTCCATGCCTTTAGCAAGTGAGAGAAAAAGTGATCATGAGAAACATAAAGCCCACACCTCCCTTTTCACTTGGTTAACTATTCCTCTCCTCTTGGAAGTTTGACCCTCCCTCAGTGTTACGCCTGTGAACATCTATCTCAGTCATTTCTATATTCTACAGAACTGAATTGTTCTGTATCCCACATCCTCCTCTAGGGCAAAAACTCTTTAATCAAGGCAGGGCAATTTATTTTATATTTGCTGAACTAAACTGGAAACTGACTTTAAAAATGGAAAGTTGAGCCCAACTTTACAGGCGCAGTGGCTCATGCCTGTAATCCCAGAACTTTGGGAGGCCAAGGCGGGTGGATCACCTGAGGTCAGGACTTCGAGAACAGCCTGGCCAACACAGAGAAAGCCCATCTCTACTAAAAATACAAAAACTAGCCTGATGTGGTGGTCGGCGCTTGTAATCCCAGCTACTTGGGAGGCTGAGGCAGGAGAATCACTTGGACCCAGGAGGTGGAGACTACAGTGAGCCAAGACCATGTCATTGCACTCCAGCCTGGGAAACAAGAGGAAAACTCCACCTCAAAAAAAAAAAAAAAAAAAGTTGGTCAGGTATGGTGGCTCATACTTTTAATCCCAGCACTTTGGAAAGCCAAGACGGGAGGATTGCTTGAGCTCAGGAGTTTGAGACCAGCCTGGGCAACATGGCGAAACCACAGCTCTACCAAAAATATGCAAAATTACCCAGGCATGGTGATGCACACCTGTGGTCCCAGCTACTCGGGAGGCTGAGGCAAGAGGAGCACTTGAACCCAGAGGGCAGAGGAGGTTGCAGTAAGGAGTGGCAGAGATCATGCCACTGCACTCCAGCCTGGGCAACAAAGTGAGACCCTGCCTCAAAAGAAAAAAAAGGAAAGTTAGTTAGTACTTCTTGCCTTAATAGAAGGATTTAATACCTATGTATTTTCCCAAGGGGACCTTAACTGACACTAGCTCATACCAGCCTATTTGGGTACATACCCCTTTCCTGGCCCACCGACAGAAACTACTTGCATGCCGAAGGATCCTAGGCCCCTGGAGGATCTGCTGCCAGCCCACTGGCCCACAACCATCCCAGCAATCTCCAGTTTTCCTCCTTGGGGTGGGATTGGATGGAGACCTGGCAAGACAGAAATAATGATGGTAATGGACCATGCATGGTGGCTAATGCCTATAATCCCAAAACTTTGGGAGGCTGAGTCAGGCAGATCACTTGAGGTCAGAAGTTCCGGACCAGCCTGGCCAACATGGTGAAACTCTGTCTCTACTAAAAATACAAACAATTAGCCAGGCATCATGGTGTGCACCTGTAATCCTAGCCACTGAACCCAGGAGGTGGAGGCTGCAGTGAGCTGAGATTGCACCACTGTACTCTAGCCTGGGCAACAGAGTGAGATTCTGTCGAAAGAAAGAAAGAAAGAAAGAAAGAAAGAAAAGAAAGATGAAGTGAAGGAAGGGAAGGAAGGAAGGAAGGAAAAGAAAGAAAGAAAGAAAGAAAATGAAAGAACAGAGAGAAGAAAAAGAAAGAAAAGAAAAAAGAAAGAAAGGATCATAAGTACAAGGCAGGAGACGAGGTGGGACAAAAGATCCTACAACCCACCACCTACTCTTCTTATTTCCATTTCTCTCTGATAAAAAGACTCTGGCAGGGTGTGGTGGTTTATGCCTGTAATTCCAGCACTTTGAGAGGCTGGGGCAGGCAGATCATCTGAGGTCAGGAGTTTGAGACCAGCCTGGCCAACATGGGGAAACCCCGTCTCTACTAAAAATATAAAAATTAGCAGGGCATGGTGGCATGTGCCTGTAGTCACAGCTACTTGGGGAGACTGAGGCAGAAGAATCGCTTGAACCTGGGAGGTGGAGGTTGCAGTCAGCTAGATCACACCACTACACCCCAGCCTGGACAACAGTGAGACTCCATCTCAGAAAAAAAAAAAAAAAAAAAGAATCTGTGATAACAGCAAGATGTCATGATGGAAGCAAATTTAGTGGGGAGGGCTGAAAATCTGTATGCATCCACTTTAGCAAGTAACATGCAGGTGATTCATGTTTTAACCACAGAGCCTAACATATTTGTTGAGAGAGGTATTTGTTGAGAGAATAAATGTTTTAATATCAAGTTATTAGAAAATTACAAGCCTAAACTAATTTTTTTTTTTTTTTTTTTTTTGATAAAGAGTCTCGCTGCGACACTGAGGCTGGAGTGCAATGGCGCGATCTAGCTCACTGCAACCTCCACCTCCCGGATTCAAGTGAGTCTCCTGCCTCAGCCTCCTGAGTAGCTGGGACTACAGGCACGTGCCACCATGCCCAGCTAATTTTTGTATTTTTAGTAGAGACAGGGTTTCACCATATTGGCCAGACTGGTCTCGAACTCCTAACGTCATGTGATCCGCCCACCTTGGGCTCCCAAACTGCTGGGATTACCGGCATGAGCCACTGTGACCCGTCCTAAACTACTTTTGATACAAATATATATCATTACACATTGTAGGATTGGCCAGACAACCAAACTAAACTGAAAATAATGAAACTAAGCTAATAGTAATTTATAATTAAAAAGCAAGAATAGGCTGGGTGCAGTGGTTCACACCTGTAATCCCAGCACTTTGGGAAGCTGAGGCAAGTGGATCATTTGAGGTCTAGACCAGCCTGACCAACATGGTGAAACTCCGTCTCTGCCAACAATACAAAAAAATTAGCCAGGCATAGTGGCACATGCCTGTAGTCCCAGCTACTCAGGATGCCGAAGCAGGAGAATCGCTTGAACCTGGGAGGTGGAGGTTGCAGTGAGCTAGATCGCGCCACTGCACTCCAGCCTGGGTGATACAGTGAGACTCTGTCTCAAAAAAAAAAAAAAGCAAGAATAGCAACAATTGAAAACCAGAACCAAGTCGTGACAAGATGGCATAATATCTCCTTAAAACACAGAAAATTCTAACTCTATATGAGCTCACAAGCATAGTGGGTTTTGTAATTTAGCACAAAAATAAGCATTCATAGAATATGGAGGTCTACTAGGCCTTCAATTTTAAGTTTATAAAAAGAAAACAAATGAATCCTTAACTCATTTAGCAGGCTGTTAGTAAAGAGTCCTTCATTTAGGGCAGGCATGGTAGCTGACACCTGTAATCCAGTACTTTGGGAGGCCAAGGCAGGGAGGATTGCTTGAGCCCAGGAGTTCAAGACCAGCCAGGGCAACAGAGCAAGACCTCATGTCTATAAAAAAAAAATAAAAAATATTAGCCAGGCATGTTGGTGCGTGCTTGTAGTTCCAGCCAGTCAGAGGGCTGAGGTGAGAGAATCACTTGAGCCCAGGAAGTCGAGGCTTCAATGAGCCGTGATCACACCACTGCACTCCAGCCTGGGCAACAGAGTGAGACCCTGTCTAAAAAAAAAAGTCCTTCATTTATATAAAACTTGAGAGTTCAAGGAACTAGAGCGCTAGTTTCCTTTTTTTTTTTTTTTTTTTTGAGACAGAGTCTCACCATGTCTCCCGGGCTGGAGTGCAGTGGTGCCATCTTGGCTCACTGCAATCTCTGTCTTCCGGGTTCAAGCAATCCTTGTGTCTCAGCCTCCCGAGTAGCTAGGATTACAGACAGGTGCCTGCCTGTCTGTAATATTTTTTGTAGAGACAGGGTTTCACCATGTTGGCCAGGCTGGTCTGTAACTCCTGACCTCAAGTGATCTGCCCATCTCAGCCTCCCAATGTGCTGGGATTACAGTCATGAGCCACTGTGCCTGGCCTAGAGTGCTAGTTACTTCTAAGAGGGACAAGAAAGACTTGCATTTGAGGATCCTACTGTGGGGTTTCAGGAGGCAAGAGGCTCCTTGTGAACCACCAGTAAGACTAAGCATCACTGGTAGCTAGGGCTGTGGTGACCTTCTGAGAACCTGGCTTTAATTAAGGCTGTCTTTTGAGACTTACAAAATAAAATAAACACACAAAGAACCAGAGAATGGATCTGTAAAGCCATCTGAAAGGGATGGACTGGCTGGCTTCCTGGTTTTTAAAACTTGATCACGATCTGACTGAACAGGGAGTTACCAGAGCAGACTTTCACACTGTTCATCTAAGCCCAGCCTTGAGCTCATCACCCATACTGAATTTTGTCACCCTAGAAAACTCTTCAACTTCCAAGCTTTCTTTCTTTTAAAGGTAAGAGCAACAGATAACAAACACTTTCAACCACAGCAATGACACTCTGACCCAATCACAGAATCTTGCTATTTTATGTTAAAATGTCTCCACTAAAATATCCTGTTTCACTGCCGGGCTCACACCTGTAATCCCAGCACTTTAAGAGGCCAAGGTGGGCAGATCACCTGAGGATGGGAGTTCGAGACCAGCCTGACAAATATGATGAAACACCATGTCTACTAAAAATATAACAATGAGCCAGGCTGTGGACAGAAAAAGATCCTGTCCCAAAAACAAAACAAACAAAAAATCTTGTTTTACTAGGGGACAGGTTGTTTGAATTATCAGGATCAGTATCTAAGCAATCTAGGCATGACTGCCTACTCATAGTTAAGCTGTAGCTCAGGTGCCACCATAATTTATGCCTATGTTTGTGTGTACATGTAAGTGTGTGTGTGCATGTGTGTGTGTGTGTGTGTGTGTTTTCCTCACTAAACTGCAATCCTCTGGTGGCATGGATGGTGATATATTTCTCTCCATGTTTCTGAAGCTGAGGGAACTGTGTCAAGTCTCTTCCCAAAGTGGAAATGTTGTCATCAAGCTATTGTTGTCTACCAGCACTGGCCATTTACTCCCACTGATCTTCCTGCAAGCTCCTGTGTGCATTGCCTATAGGGAAGGAATGAATGAATAGCAACCATGAAGATCCGGTCCATATGACTTACAGTTCTCAGAACTAATAAAGTGGCTTCTGGTTTCCACATTAGTTACTTCATGAGTTTGGCTGGTGAGAGTCAAATCCCTGGGGACCAACTACCTCTATGGAGAGTGGTCTTAGAAGTGTAAATGGACATAAACTGCTCTTCAAACTACACAGCACAGAAACTAAGTAAGATGAGGCCAGGTGCTGTGGCTCATGCCTGTAATCCCAGCACTTCGGGAGGCCGAGGCGGATGGATCACCTGAGGTCAAGAGTTCGAGACCATCCTGGTCAATGTGGTGAAACCCTGTCTCTAATAAAAATACAAAATTAGCCAGGCATGGTGGCACATGCCTTTAATACCAGCTACTCAGGAGGCTGAGGTGGGAGAATCACGTGAACCCGGGAGACAGAGGTTGCAGTGAGCCGAGATCACACCATTGCACTCCAGCCTGGGTGACAAGAGTAAAACTGTCTCAAAAAAAAGTCAATAAGATGAGATGTATGTGAATCTTGATTCTGTTACTGACAATAATGACTGGATAGATTATTATTACATAAATTGAGGATGACAAATACCTCATTTTTAGGTACTGACCTGCAAGTCCCCGGCTCCTTCCTTGAGGTGGAAGTGGCATGGAGCCCATAGCTCGGGAATAAAGTGAAACAGGGTAGAGAGAGGGCATGATGGGAGGCACAAAAGTAGGTGACGCAAGTAGAGCAGAAGGCGGTGGATGATTCATGTTGACTCCTTCAAGGATGCTCTGTCTCATCTTTTCCACTTTGGTTGCCAGGTCAGCCTTCAAATGAGGAACAGAGTAATAATAGCAGCTGCCATTTTTCAAACTTGTCCCATGTTTTAGGCCCAGTATGGACCACTCTAGGTACAGTCTCACAATTCTATTCCCGTTAAGTGAACTGAGGCCTGTCATTAAAGGGCTCTAAGCTACACACTCAGGAAGCCTGTCTGGCACCAAAGTCCCCACTCTTTACATGACATCACACTACCATCATATGAGTTCTGAATCAGGGCTTGTGATGTACATTGACTAGATCAAGGAAGGCAAATTTAACAGTAAGGATTACTGATGGTCTATTACATGGCTGGCATTAGGCTGGGTCACTTTCTAAGGAAGACGTAATAGAATTAGATAAAAGAGAAATAAAAATCTGACAAAAAGCCTTTTGCTGGGTGCAGTGGCTCACGCCTGTAATCCCAGCACTTTGAGAGGCCAAGGCGGACGGATCACAAGGTCAGGAGATCGAGACCATCCTGGCTAACACAGTGAAATCCCGTCTCTACTAAAAATACAAAAAATTAGACGGCGTGGTGGTGCATGCCTGTAATCCCAGCTACTCGGTAGGCTGAGGCAGGAGAATCGCTTGAACCTGGGAGGCAGAAGTTTGCAGTGAGCTGAGATCATGCCACTGCACTCTAGCCTGGGTGACAAAGTGAGATTCCATCTCAAAAGAAAAAAAATAAGTAAATAAATAAAAAACAAAAAGCCTTTTTACCTTCTCCCCCATACCCAGAATGGGAGATCCTGATACCTCTAGTCCAGAGGTCTGCAAACTTCTTCCGTAAAGGGTCAGATAGTAAATATTTTAAGCTTTTAGGCCATATTGTCTCCATCACAATTATTCCACTCTGCTATTATAACATGAAAGCAGTCATAGGCCAGGCGCAGTGGCTCATGCCTGTAATCCCAACACTTTGGGAGGCGGAGGCAGGTGGATCACGTGAGGTCAGGAGTTCGAGACCAGCCTGACTAATGTGGTAAAACCCCATCTCTACTAAAAATATAAAAAAAATAGCCAGGCGTGGTGGTGTGCACCTATAGTCCCAGCAACTCAGGAGGCTGAGACCAGAGAATCGCTTGAACCTGGGAGGCGGAGGTTTCAGTGAGCCAAGACTGTGCCACTGCATTCCAGCCTGGACAACAGAGCGAGACTCTGTCTTGAAAAAGAAAAGAAAAGAAAAGAAAAATGAAAGCCATCATAGATGGTATGTAGATGAGTGAATGTGGCTGTGTTCCAATAAAGTTTTTTTAAAAAAGCAGCGTGGTCTGCATTACAAAAAACAGGTGGTTTGTAGCACTATGGATAGTTCATTGGACTTCTAGTTATGCAAAACAGGAGGTATGCTGGCTAGGCTGCCAATCCCTGCTCTAGGCCCTCAGCTCCTTCCCCACCAAATGGAAAAAGGAGTTAAGTAAGGTTTCCTTTCCCTTGCCTCCCCTCATCCTTCCCAATGTTTTGTTTTTAAAAATCCTCTGCTTCTACTCTGTCGTCAGCTTTACTACCCTGTTCTGTTTCCAAACACAATTCCTTCACACACAAAATCATCACTGTCTCAAAAGAGACAGACAGTTTTTGTAAATAAGAGAAATGAAATTCCAAGAGTTGCAGGGAAGGTATATAGTATATCTGAGTATTCCATGGAAAAGAAATACTCAGAGTTTAAGAAAAGGGATATGAAAACTTTAAGTTCATTAAAACATACTTTCCAACATAAAATTTTACAACATGTAAATATTAGACTACGGGCTTTTGGGACCACTGTTGACTAAGTCAAGTTAAAGTGAGACACATTCTCCTGCTTCTGTCCCATTCCCCTCCAATGTCTCTGCTCCTTTCCTCTCCCTGCCCATTCATCCCCACAGGAGATCAGAGCCAGTCCTTAGCAGCCCGACATGCTGATACCTGGCCATCACAGAGCTCTATCAGAGATACTCGGTCTCGGCCTGCTTTAATTAGCTTGCTCTGGAACAGCTTGCCATCAAAGTAAATCCAGGGGCAGCAATGCTCCCAAGGGACTGGCTGGCCACAGGCATCATTAGCAAACAGAGCTGTGTCGACTCCACTCATGAAGAGGGCAGCAAGCTGGATCCCTCGGGCATCCAGTTTCTCAATCTGAAACCACCACAGATGAAATATTACTATTAAGAAACTACTATTCTTGATAACATTTACTCTTATTCCGTCATGATGATTCTTCCAGTTAAATGTGAACATGTTGCCATTCAATGTAGACGTCTCAGTGCATAAGCAGCTTCCACCCATGTCTTTCCCTGAGATGATTTGAAAGGTACTCATCACAGCATTAAAGATACCAACCTAAGACATTTTTTTCACCTGTAAAATTAGAAAAATAATTAGAAAGTAAAGGCTGAAAGAACACTTAATACTGCTCTGCTGGGAGAGATCCAAGATGGCTGATCCCTAGCAGCTCAGGATTGCAGCTCCCAGTAAAAGCGCAGAGAGCCAGTGGACGCCACACTTACCGATAAATTTTTGCTGCCCACAGACCAGGACATACCCAGCAGAGGAGCCCCACGGGTCGCCAGTGAGACTCTTTCGGCTGGCGCGGCTTTTTTGCCGGCGCCTCGGCTCGGTGGCTCTTGGTGCGGAGTAAACGGGACTGAGTCTCCTTTTGGATGATGTTTGGTACTCTGGGAAGTCAGAGCAGTCCATCCAGCTGATTGAAAAAGGGACTGAGAAGCCAGACCGGAGACCCCCGGGCAGAAAAGCACCACGAATTTCAACGCTGCTGTCTTAGCTAGCGTTGCGAGTCGCACAGTGAAAATTACA
>CAUYQU010055878.1:0-24094 GCA_963574635.1 Cheracebus regulus
CTCCAATTAGACCCTGCCAAGCCAATGTTCCTAAATCTTTTCCCTTGTCCTATGACCCCTTAAAACTTGGCCCAAAACCCAACGAGAGACACAGATTTGAGCTTGTGTCTGATCTCCTGGATGGCTGGTTTTGCAAAAAAAAAAAAAAAAAACCTTTCTTTTCTCAAAAGCCAGTGTCAAACTTACTGGCTCCTGTATATATTGACATATACTCAATAATCATATTGTATATATGTAATATATTGAAATTTTGTCAGTTATACCTCAATAAGGCTGAATAAAGAAATACAAGGATCTAAATATGTTTTTCAGAAAATGCATACAGTCTTTCCTCCAGTTACCTGATCCCTACTTGGTAAATCTCAAGTGATTATACACTATATTCAAAACTAGTAAATGTAGGTTTTACTTCTGGCATGAATACTAAATTGCAATATGACCTTACACTAGATATTTCATGTGCATGAGCAATTTTTTTAAATTAGTCAAATGAGTCCATAGTCATAATTTATTCATTACATATTAAAAGAATGCAGATGCCTACGCAAATGAGAATGCTGAGGAAAAGTACTCTTAGGATACGCTATAGTGTAATATACAAGTAGTATTAACAGGTTTTAAAGGCCAAAGTCAGTGAGCATTTTATATCAAATTCATATTTAAATATATAAAGGTGGCTGAAGACAGTATCCCTAATATAATTCAAGTATTTTTGTATAGGTAATATTAAAGTTCAATTTCAAATCAAGAGGCATCATTTTGTGTCGATATAGCTCAACACTAATTACATTACTTAGGATTAAAAAAATAAAGATTGTAAAATTATTAGCAAGCATATTATCCTTATTTACATGTTCAATAATAAATGACCTATTTGGCTTTGAGTATCTTTCCAGTTTTATTTGAAATATAAAGGAAATATATCTCAATCCACAGGTCTATAAGAAAAAAAGATCTGTAATCCGTGAAAAACATATCTGTCTTGATTCAATAACTAGCACTTGAGTATAATTATAAAAATAGGTTAATTATAAATTCTGATTTATTCTTTAACATGAAATAAATAGTAAAAGAATATGGGAGACTAAACATCAGATAGCAGTGAACTTTAACTGCAAGGTAGGCACTTCGCAATGTTTGTCTTTGTGAGAAATATTTTACTGTGATTAGGCAGAATTCATACTATAAATAATCACTAGTCATTGTATAATTGTATTATTTGAGTGTATATTTATGTTCATATTTTGCTTGCTTTGGTTCACTTAGAATAGTCAAATTTTATAAAGTTGTCAGAATTAGTAGAATGGTCAGTTTTATGTGTCAACTTGGCTACGCCATGGTGCTCAGTGTTTGGTCACATAGTAGTCTAGATGTTGCAATACAGGTATCTTTCTGATGTGATTAACGTTGAAATCAATAGACTCTCCCAAATGTGAGTGGACTTCACCCAGTTGATTGAAAACCTTGAAAGGAACTTTTCCTTTAGATTGCCTTTGGGCTAGAGACTAAAACATCAGCTCTTCCCTGGGATCTCAAACCTGTCAACCTGCCCCAGAGACTTTGAACTTGCTAGTCCCAATAATAAAATAAAATAAACAAAATCTCTCTCTCTTTCTCTCTGTCTCTCTCTCTCTCTCTGTTTCTCTCTCTCTTTCTCCCTCTCTTCCTTGACACACAACACACCTCACACACTCTATATTGGATATTGATATTGTTCTATGGGAGAACCTGACTAATGCTAACGACTAATACACTAAAACACAGATGTCTGCCACATAGAAAGAAAGGAAGGAAGAGAGAAAGATGGAGACAGAGACAGAATAGAGCAGGTATACTTGTTTAATTGATCTGTTTCTTTGTAGCAGGAAATATTCAACATTCATAACTTAGTATACTGAGCAAAAAAATTAGTTGAAATGAAGACAACTGATTGTAAAGTGTGTTTACAATATTATAAACTGTTTTATTTCCATTCCAATAAGTTCTTATAGGGTTGCTGGTGAGTATTTAAAGAAATCTACCAGCCATAATCAAAGGTATCAAAAGGAGGAGTCCAATATATCAGAAAAAGAAAATAAACATTATATCAACAGATTTTCTTTCCAATACAACTAAGTAAAAGCTAAGGTAAATAGAATATCCTATGTCATGGCAGCAGGTAAATGCTTACTAAGATTTTCTAAAAATAAACGTTCTGCACACATGGATAATTTATATGTTTTTGCTATGAACATCTGTGGTTTAATCATTGTTTTTGTAGTAGAGCAAATGTAAAGTATATTTTACCTTAATTAACTCATTAAAGAGAAAATAGCCAAAAGCATAAAGCTTTTGAGAACGCTGATTTTAACCACATCACTAGGAATAGAATAGTACCTTGTTCTCTTTATGGCTGTGTTATAGCTTCCTGAGTAATTCAATTACAGTACAGCATTGAAGCATATCTGCATAGTATTAACTGTAGTTAAGCTTTCGAGTCTCTAGAGGTCTCTGTACATCACTTTTTCACTCACTGCCATCCGTGCAGCAAATCAGACACTTCAGCATGGTCTGGACAGACTGCAGCTCTCCAATGAACTTAAATGCTTTGTGATGGTGTTTTTCCCCATTCTTATATATTCTAATATAAATTAAATTATAAGGCTTAAGGTACAGCCAAAAAAATTAAAAGAGAAAAAAAGTTTTCTATTTATTTTTTAAATTTATACAAGGAGAATGTTTCCTTTTGGTGATTATCCCAGGTGTTCCTATCCTGAAACTGTTTGAGCTACATTGTTTTCAAAAGTGTACACAGTTCATATGATTCTGTATAGTATTATATATAGTAAACAAGGTTTAATTCGACAAATATTATTTTCATTTATAAGTGCTTTAGGATGAGAAAGACAAATAAATGCCACAGTTCCTCATGAAATTACTTCGAATGCAACATGAATATTGAATTCAACACTTGAAGATGATAGGCTCTTTTATTAACATTCTTATTCTTTACTAAAACTTTGGCACACCATCAGGAAATAGGGAAAACAACTTGTGTATAAATTAGCATTTGCCCCTGTGGCTCAAATCCTGAAAATGACAAATAAAGTAGAACCTTGTCTCCAATGCTTAAGTTTCATTTTGCTTAGGTTCTTTAACACATATCAGGTTGGATAACCCCTCCTCTGTCGGAATCTGGTTTATGGGAAAAGCCTCATGTTGTGTGACTTGCAAAGCAAGTCATAGCTTCCATCTGGGGATGGGGCCCAACAGGAGGCAAGCAGCATATTTTGTCATAGTAAGAAAAAAAAAAAATCAGTCCATGGAAGATCTAGCAGTGCTGGTGCAAGATTTTGACCAGAGTTCTATGCTATTGAAAAAAATGTTACTTTGGACACGTGTAGAGTTATTTCCTAATTTTTGGTAACAGTCAACATTTATTATCAAGTATCTCTTTGATTGCAAAGGTTAAAGCTTAGTATATACTGGACACTAAGAGTAACACATAACTCATGTGATCCTCTTAACAATCCATCTTGTAGGTGGTATGATTAGTAACTCCGTTTTAAAGATGAAGAAACTGGGGCAGATAAAGCTTACTAAATTTTATCTTGTGACTGAGTAAGTGGTGGAGCTGGAATTTAAACTCAGTCTGTTTTCAGAACCTGGACCCTTAACGCCTATATTCAACTACCACTCAGGTAGATGTAGCCTTCCACAAATTATGTGAGGGGAAACATGGGATCAATCAGTTGGATCAGCTGAAGGAAGTGCCTTTCCAAGTTTATAGTTGAGACCAGAGCCAAAAAAAGAGAGAACAAAAAACAGTGCAAAAACTTCAGAGGCTTTCTAATCAATAGCATCTCCGACAAAATGGCTGTTGTACGCAGGTATTGTGCCATTACCTATAGACTTTTCTCTGCTTGGAGCAAAATATTAAAGTAGCATTCCTTCTTACATCTTTACTTAGTGCAGAAGAGATGTCATCTATTTTTTTTTCCTTTCTATGGCAGATAAAAGAGATTGAGAAAAAGAGGGAGCCATGTAGAGAGATTTGTGCCACATCTACAACTGTTTCATTGGTCTGTTTCTTTGTAACAGGAAATTTCCAAGATTCACAGTTTAGAATATGGAGCAAAAAAATACATGACTATAAAGTTGATAATATTTGTAAGCTGTGGTATATCAATATTTTGCGATAGTTAAAAGCAAAGGCATGCGTTAGCCAAAGTAAAAACTTTCACCTTTGCTTTTTGTGTGACATTTGGTGACTTCCTTAATTAGTCTAATTCCTAGTCCTTTCTTCTATAAAGTGAGAAAAAGTATGAATAATAGTGCCTCCATGATAGCATTGTGAAGAACGAAATAAAATAAAATTATAGCAGAATGCCAAGTAGTCAATATTAATTTTAATACTACTGCGCTGATAACGGTGGTATCTTACATTTAGTATTTATAATTAAGCTTGGTATTTGTCATGTGAGCAATTGCCACAATTTTCCACTCCTTCCTATTCCCAAGATGTTTTTGCTGATTCTCAGTAGATGACTTTTACAACTTATTTATTTTTTAATCTAATTGAATTTTTTTTTAACTATACTTTATATTCTGGGGCACATGTGCAGACCGTGCAGGTTTGTTACACAGGTATACATGTGCCATGGTGGTTTGCTGCATCCATCAACCTGTCATCTACATTAGGTATTTCTCCTAATGCTATCCCTCCCCCACCCCCCACCCCCTGACAGGCCCTGGTGTGTGATGTTCCCCTCCCTGTGCCATGTGGTCACACACAATGTTCAACTCCCACCTGTGAGTGAGAATATGTGGTGTTTGTTTTTTGTTCTTGTGTTAGTTTGCTGAGAATGATGGTTTCCAGATTCATTCATGTCCCTGCAAAGGTCACGAACTTTTCTATAGTGGCATAGTGCTCCATGGTGTATATGTGCCACATTTTCTTTATCCAGTCTATCATTGATGGGCATTTGAGTTGGTTCCAAGTCTTTGCTATTATAAACAGTGCCACAATAAACATAGATGTGCATGTGTCTTTATAGTAGAATGATTTATGATCCTTTGGGTATATACCCAGTAATGGGATTGCTGGTCAAATGATATTTCTTGTTCTACATCCTTAAGGAACTGCCCCACTGTCTTCCACAATGGTTGAACTAGTTTACACTCCCACTAATAGTGTAAAAGCGTTCCTATTTCTCCACATCCTTTAATGAAAAGGTTGAGGTCCTACTGAAGAGTTTAGAATATGGCCTCATATTCAGCAAGTTCCACAATGTTCTGTCACAGCCTTTGCTCTTGTTTCTCTCACACTCTGGTTCCAGTTAATGTAAACTTTCCCATACCCTTGCTGACAACTATGAATCTTAAAATTAATTCTGGCCCCTCTGATACACCAAAATCTCAATGGACAAAAATACATGAAACAATTCTACTCCACAAATTAACTTTACTTAGGTTGGCAATATTACTATGCTCCAGGCTTGAAATCTAAAAATCTTCTAAATCACTTGACTGTTGAGTCCCCTTAACTACTTTCAGTTATCATAAAATTTTGATGCTTTTTTTAATTGAAATATTTTATTTTCTCCTTTTCTCCACACTAGCAGAAACTGTTCACATGGAGCTTTTTACTACCTCAAACACACAAATTAAAATGATACCTTACTTAGTTAAGAAATATTAATTCAAGATCTGATATTTGGTCAATTAACACCTTCTGGGTACTGGCAGCTATAAAGACAAATATAATATAAAAGTTTAGTTTTTATCTTCAAGAAGTTTAAAGTCTATGTTCAGTGACAAAAACTACAAATACAATAAGCTATGAAATAATATAATATCTCTTCTAAAGAAAGTAGACTATGGGAAAAAATTAATCTTTACTATTGAATAGAAGTTTTACTTTAAATCTCAGGCAGTTAGCAAAAGTTTTTTTTTTTTTTTGGCCTTATAGATAGAAGTTTGACAAGTATAACTGAAGATCATATTTCTCCATGATGAATGTCATATAAACTTAAACTTGGTAGACAAACCATGGTTGCACACTGTTTAGCTAGAAAAATATCTTTACTGTTCTATTTTGAAGTAAATTTGAAAGCTGAAAAACTCCTAGATAATTTTAAGATAGGTAAACGCTGTCTCATTCATTTGTTTTGCTATTATTTGATGAACCAAGTAGAAAAATGAAAGATCACCGTGTCTAGTACTTACAAAATAAAACTCCATGCATGAACACAGTTCACCAAAAAGACATTTAGGGGAAAGATGAAGCCTCTTTAGGAATCCAAAAATTACAAAAAGAAAAACATAACCGGTCCAGTCTGCAAATTGCTGCAGAGTTCATAAAATAATCTATAGGAATGTGATTGCCATATTTATGTATCGGTAATATATGGAAATATTGAGACAGATTTCATCCATTTCCTGAAAATATGCTAACATTTTAGAAGGAATAAAATGCATAAATTTCCTGAAAATATGCTAACATTTTAAAAGGAATAAAATGAAATGAAAGGATAGTCATGTTCATTAATCTTATGTGTGAAAATAACTCCATCTCTTCCCTCTCTGTAGAGCCAGGATTTAAGATCCTGCTTAAACATATTAAATTTACGTACTTTTTTGGGCACTTGCCCATTATTTGACGCCACAGGGTGTCTTAAATAACTCTGGCCTAATTTAAAGAAAATGTGCTTAATGATCTCCGCAAATTCTTTCAAAATATAGAACTCTGAATAATTTTTTCCATTTACAATAATCAAAAGATATTTAAGTAGATAACAGTCATCTGTAAGATCTCAAGTTTCTGCAATGTTAGTTGTTATTTATTTGACTTTGTTTTTGTTCTTACTCCTCCATCCCTTGAAATTTAATCTTTAAATAACCTATTTAGACATCTCTGATATTAATATTTCTGCTAGAAAATAGGATTTTCTGTGCAGGCAAATTGGATTTTCAATGATATTATTAATCTTTCTACAATTTCCCAGTCTTCTGGCTCTGATTTCTTTTTTTAATTTATAAACACTTGCATTTTTTCTATGTCCTTGACATAAAAAAAACAGATAGATTTTCTATTATAAATTGTGAGCATTGCAAAGCAAATGTGAATAGTGATTACCTATAACCTTGCAATCTTTACATGTGCACACCCACAAGAAATTTAAACATGATTTCTTACATTTACTACAGAAAATGTATGACTTGAAAAGAGCAGTTATCTACACCCCTCACTTTACCCAAACACATGCACAAATTATCTTGGTTAAACTTTCTCATGGATTTTAAATTTTCTAAAGACAGAAGACAGGAGTGAGGTAGGGAGCAGGCTGGTTTGGGTAAGTAGATGATAGTAGATAAGTAGGTCAGTAGATTACAATCAAATTTATGGAGTATATTTTAAATTAACTTTAATTTTAGATGTGTTTTAACTCTTTTCAGGTGTTTAGGAAAGTTAATAGGCAATATTAATAGCTTGAGCAGATGAGCACTTTTAATGTATAGGAAAACATAAATGTACACTTTTCAAATACTGATTAATTTGAAGCCAATAATAAAAAAATTCTCATGAAATCCCACCACTTTACATACCTGCTTCCAGAAGTGGTGCCCACGTAATTCTGATCATCCTTCTATTGATATGGTTGAATCCTGTGTTCTTAAGATTTTCCTCCCCTCTAGATTCCATTCTACCTTACCTACTTAAGACCATTGCTCCAGTGTTTCTTTGGTATGTTTTAGTATTTCCGTTCTTTACTAGTAATTCTTATTAATTAAAACATGCATTATTCACCCTATAAATGAAAAAGAAAATGTGAAGCTTCTCTTGACCTCACTTTCTCCTTCCTATTTATGGTAAATTCCTATAACATGCTGTATTCTCCATCTCTTATTGGATTATTATTTTCCCATTCTCTTTTGAGACTACTATAACAGCTTTAATTAGGCACACTTTCACCAGAATTCGTTTGTATATTGGTATCTATGACTCTTCTACAAATCATCAGGGACGATCAATATTGCTAATTCTAACCATCTGTTTTGTGTCAGCAATCTACTTGATGTATAAACATTATTTCTCCCAGCAAATTACTCCCTTCTTCTTTAACCACTTCTTAGACTTGACTGATCTTGGTTTCTGCTGACCATACTCCTGTCCTTGTTTCCTCTGACATTACCAACCACTTCAAGCTTCTCTCCCTCTTTCTTCCTCTTTTTCTTTGCTTCTTTTCTATATATGCTAACTCATTGGGTAATCATATTCAGTTCAGGGCCTTAAATACCATTTTCTATGCAGACAACTTTCAAATTTATAACTCCAGTATAGACTAATCTGAATTCTGTCCATATATATTTAAATGCCAGGATACAGATGCACACACACACACACACACACACACACACACACACACACACACTCCTAGATAATTAATAAGCAAATTACACTTGACATCTTCAAAACTGAACTTCTCACCTTTACCAGATGCAATTGCTGTGAAAGTATTTCCATGACACAAAGGGCAATGTCATCCTTCTATTTGACTAAGCCAAAATCCTTGAATAGGCTCTGGTATCCCCCTTTCTTTCACACCTACATCAAATCTATCAGAAAATCTTCCAAAAATAACCAGAATCAAATCATTTTTCTCACCTCTACTACTTAAAAGCCACCACCATCTCTTACCTGGATTATTGTCATGCCTTAAAACAATATTTACTAAGTTTACAGTCTAGACTCATTTCAGTGCTCACCACCTATAGTGATGGTGATAGAATTTAGCTCATCATATATCTGTTCAAAACTGTTCAACATCTCTGATTTATTAAGCCAAATGATCTTACGATGTTCCAAACGCTAACAAAAACTGGGTTTCAGTTTTTGACCTCATCTCCCATTATTCTGTCTTTAGCCCTATTTCTTGTCACAGTAGCCCCCCTCTTGAACTCACTAGCTATGTCCCAGTCTGGACTGTTCCCCTGAAATCTACAGGACTCACTTGGCATAGTGACATATCCCCTTGGTAAATATCCAACTTTTCAATTTATACTTCCCTAATGTATATGCTTCTGCCTTTTTACTGTGATTAAGAATTTAAATTTCCTTCAATCCACAAAGAATTCAGCAAAATAATAAAATGGTGTTTTAAGTGCTCATTTAAACTTTGAGGTTTTTACAAAAATTGGAACACAAAGAGAAGACGTGGAATAAATAAACTGTAAATTTAACATCTCAGAAATATCGATGGAAATGAAATTTCAGTGTTAGAGGCCTACTGTGTGCCAGGGTAAGGGGGGAAACAAATTATTAATTAATGAGCATAGTTCTATTTTCCAAATACTCTTTTTATTGTTGCCACGTAAGGCTAGAAATCTCCCACAACTATTAGATTAATTGACAGAAATTCAGAGTTTAGAAGACACAATCTCTTTCTCCCCTCACTCGTAAATCAACCTTGTCTTAATAAAAATAATGTTAATAAATGACTATAAAAAATTACTCCAGCCTTTGAGAGGGTGTAGTCATAGCATTGATGGAGAAAGACCAAGAACCACTGACATATACAACAAATTTCAGGACCTGTTAAGACCTTGCTTTCCTCAGTGCTTATTCTTACCCACAGAATAAAGTGTACACATATAAATAATGAGACATATTCAGTCAAACCGAGACACAGTATGAATAATTCTTTAATCAGAAAGGAAGGCCACTTGAAAGTATTTTTGACTATACAAATTAATAGAGCCTTGAGGCTTGTAGGAAAATAATGATATAATTTTCTCATAAGTATAGCTAATAAAAGAAGGATTAAGAAGTACAAATGGCATGGTGAGCTTATCAGATATCCATACAAATTAACTGATTGATGGGTAGAATTTCAGAAGAAAACAGAACATAATTATTTCTGATTCACTATACCCATGTTGCTTATTGAAGGCGGTGTTGGGGGCTGCTGATCGTATGCAAACATACAGTAAGAAGACATGTAAGAAAAGCTCGAATTTCCCAAAACATGGAAGAATTCTGGCATTACATAATCAGAATAAAATATGGTTTGTGATTAAATGACCTAGACTGTTGTGTATAGAACTCTTAATTCTCTTTAACAAAACTTAAAAAAAAGTTGCAGGTATTATAAAAGTCTAAAAATGCAGCTGCATATGAAATTTACAAAATCCTATATTTTTAATAATGAAAAGAGCAGTAAAGTGGCAAATGCTATATTTTATTTTCTCTCCTTGTGTACTGCTTGTTCAGGTAGATACATGTTTTATCCTTAAATAAATAAACACAAACATACAACAGAAGTAAATGTTTTAATCTTATTAACTATCAAATGGCTTTTTCATCCTGTTTTCTTCCATCAATTTTTCCTTTATCTTTAACTATATTTTTATAATTTGAATCACAAATGTGTATGTTTTCAGACACTATCAGGTAAGGACAACTGATAGCATAAATAAGAAAAATCATAGCTTACGGCTCCCTAGTACTTTTTAGTATAAAATATAATAATGAATATTTTGTCAGCCTATTCCCTGGCATGTTTTGATACAAATAAACAAATTAAGATGCGAGTGTGATTTTATTTGAATGAATATATGGTGTCAAATATATTCTAGGGAAAAAAATTGTGATCAATCAAATTCCATTCTTCTTTTCTGTGGTCATTGAAAATGGTTTTCTTTTTACTAAATATTTAAATAGATGCAAATAAGGTTTCAAAACATTTTTGTTTAAGTATTTTGACTTAAAATTTTGATATTTTCAGAGCAGATGATGAATCTGAAAAAAGTTGATATTTAATGATTATACTTTGTTTTTCTCTTTAGGAATTTTAGGAGAGATTATTTTTCTTCTTTTTATTTCATGACAAAAGGATAATGTGCCAATGCTGTAACAAGGTTCAAGGGTGGCACATCTCACACGTGTGTGTGGTCACCCAATCATCACACTCATGAACTACAAAAGGATCAGGAGAGATTATTTTGAATGCTTTAGAATAATTCCTTTCAAACATTACATAATGATAATATTCCAGTTTTTAATTTACTTTACATTTTTTGATGAGAGATATATTTGAACACTTTGAATACAGTCACTTTGGTTTTTTTTAAATATCTTTTATGACATTTTTAAAAGTTTTAAAATTATACCTTAAGTTCTACGATACATGTGTAGAACGTGCAGGTTTGTTACATATCTTCCGCCTATGGGGTTGTTTTTTTCTTGTAAATTTGTTGAAGTTCCTTGTCAATTCTGGATATTAGCCCTTTGTCAGATGGATAGATTGCAAAAAATGTTCTCTCATCTGTAGGTTACCTGTTTACTCTGATGATAGTTTCTTTTGCTGTGCAGAAGATCTTTAACTTAGTTTGATCCCATTTGTCAGTTTTGGCTTTTGTTACCATTGCTTTCGGTGTTTTAGTCATGAAGTCTTTCCTGATGCCTATGTCCTCAATGGTATTGCCTAGGTTTTCCCCTAGGGTTTTTATGGTGTTAGATCTTTAATTCATCTTGAGTTAAATTTTGTATAAAGTATAAGGAGGAGTCCAGTCTCACTTTCTGCACATGGCTAGCCAGTTTTCCCAACACCATTTATTAAACAGGGAACCCTTTCCCCTTTGCTTGTTTTTATCAGGTTTGTCAAAGATCAGATGGTTTTAGATGTGTGGTGTTATTTCCAAGGCCTCTGTTCTGTTGATTGGTCTATATATATATATATATATGTTTTTGCACCAGTACCATGCTGTTTCAGTTACTATAGTCTTATAGTATAGTTTGAAGTCAGGTAGTGTGATGCCTCCAGCTTTGTTCTTTTTGCTAATGATTGTCTTGGCTATACAGGCTCTTTTTTGGTTCAATATGAACTTTAAAGTAGTTTTTCTCTAATTCTGTCAAGAAAGTCAATGGTAGCTTGATGGGAATAGCACTGAATGTATAAATTACTTTGGGCAGTATGGCCATTTTCACAATATTGATTCTTCCTCCCCATGGGCATGAAATGTTTTAGTGTCCTCTCTATTTCCTTGAGTAGTGGTTTGTAGTTCTCCTTGAAGATGTCCTTCACATCTCTTGTAAGTTGTGTTCCTAGGTGTTTTGCCTTGTAGTAATTGTGAATGGGAGTTTTCTCATGATTTGGCTCCCTGTTTGTATATTATTGGTGTATAGGAATGCTTGTGATTTTTGCACATTGATTTTGTATCCTGAGACTTTGCTGAAGTTGCTTTTCAACTTAAGGAGTTTTGGGGCTGAGACGATGGGATTTTCTAAATATACAATCATGTGCTCTTCAAACAGAGATAATTTGACTTTCTCTCTTTCTATTTCAGTACACTTTATTTCTTTTTCTTGCCTGATTGGCCTGGCCAGAACTTCCAATACTACGTAGAATGGGAGTGGTGAGAGAGGGCATCCTTGTCTTGCAACGGTTTTCAAAGGGAATGCTTCTAGCTTTTGCCCATTCAGTATGATATTGGCTGTGGGTTTGTCATAAATAGCTCTTACTATTTTTTAGATATGTTCTATCAATACATAGTTCATTGAGTGCTTTTTAGCATGAAGCGTGTTGAATTTTATTGAAGGCTTTTTCTGCAACCATTGAGAATCGTGGTTTTTGTCATTGCTTCCATTTATGTGATGGATTATGTTTATTGATTTGCATGAGTTAAATTAGCCTTGTATCCAAGGGATTAAGCTGACTTGATTGTGGTGGATAAGCTAAAGTGCTACAAGGTTTGGTTTGCTAGTATTTTATTGAGGATTTTCACATCAATGTTCTTCACAGATATTGGCCAGAAATCTTCTTTTTCTGTTGTGTCTCTGCTGGGTTTTGGTATCAGGAATATACTACCCTTATAAAATGAGTCAGGGAGGAGTTATTCTTTTTCTATTGTTTGGAATAGTTTCAGAAGGAATGGTACCAGCTCCAGTTTGTACTTCTGGTAGAATTCAAATGTGAATCCATCTGGTCCTGGGCCTTTGTTTGATTGGCAGGATATTAATTACTGTCTCAATTTCAGAACTTGTTATTGGTCTATTCAGGGATTTGACTTCTTCCTGGCTTAGTCTTGGGAGGGTGTATGTGTCCAGGAATTTATCCATTTCTTCAAGAATTTCTGGTTTATTTGCATAGAGGTGTTTATAGCATTCTCTGATGCTGGTTTGTATTTCTGTGGGATCAGTGGTGATCTTCCCTTTATCATTTTTTATTATGTCTATTTGATTCTTCTCTCTTTTCTTTATTAGTCTGGCTAGTGATCAATCTTTTTTATTGATCTTTTCAAAAACCAGCTCCTGGATTCACTGATTATTTTTTTGAGGATTTTTTTGTGCCTCTGTCTCCTTCAGCTCTGCTCTGATCTTAGTTATTTCTTGTCTTCTGCTAGGTTTTGAATTTGTTTGCTCTTGCTTCTCTAGTTCTTTTGATTGTGATGTTAGGGTGTCGATTTTAGATCTGTCCCACTTTCTGATGAGGGCACTTAGTGCTGTAAATTTCCCTCTAAACACTGCTTTAGCTGTGTCCCAGAGATTCTGGTACATTGTGTGCTTGTTCTCATTGGTTTCCAAGAACTTATTTATTTCTGTCTTAATTTTGTTATTTACTCAGTAGTCATTCAGGAGCAGTTTATTCAGTTTCCATGTAGTTATGCGGTTTTGTATGAGTTTTTTAATCCTGAGTTCTACTTCGATTGCACTGTAGTCTGAGAGATTGTTTGTTTTGATTTCCATTCTTTGCACTTGCTGAAGAATGTTTTACTTCCAATTGTGTGGCTGATATTAGAATAAGTGCTATGTGGTGCTGAGAAAATGTATATTCTTTTGAATTGGGGTGCAGAGTTCTGTAGATGTTGATTAGGTCCACTTGGTCCAGAGCTGAACTGTGTTTCTTTATTTACAGCTCATAATAACAAAGATGTGATTTTTGGTAATATATTTTGACTGTCAGACCACATTTCTGTGTTTAGCTTGAAGGAAACAGAGATTAACAGGTAAGAATAATTTTCTATATACCTTCTTAGAGACTTTTATAGAGGGCATATCCAAAGGAAACCTATGTTCTTGATAATATTGAACATCATTTATAAATCAAATTAATGTATGTGTGTTCCTAAAACAAAAATCAATAGTGGTGGATGTGCTGTGGGCAAAAGAGAAACATTTGTTATTCTCTTCTTTTGTATACTAATAATTATTCCTTTGCATCTTTACTTTCATCTTTTTTCTCTTGCTTATCAAGATTGTGTCACTATCTATTAGTGGCTAGAAATTCTAGTAGCATATTTTGCCAAAACAACTTCAGTTGTAAAAAAAAAAAAAAGGTGTAAAATATTTTGTACCAGGTTAGTCAAAATTATGATTGCTTATATTTGCTAAGGAGTTGACTGGAAGATGACTTATTTCTTTTTTCCTCTGTGAATCTTTCCTAAATATTAACACTAGTGATTGCTTTTAAAGATGTGAAGATGAAAGGTAGTTATTTGTGGTACTTAGTATTTTAATGGTTAAGTAGATAATTATACAGAGAAAAGTTAATTGTATTTCAGTAAGAAGGATAGAAATGCAAATGATAGAGGAGAGATAAGATTTAGTGAGAAACATAAATTTTTGCCATCCAGAGTGTTTTCTAAAGTAGAGCTCCCCTACATACAGTTGGGTCAGGAGTTGAAATGAGGCTTAGAATAGATTTATAATTTTCAGGGTCATCATCATTCATGGAAGAAAGTGCCTCAGTGGTATTTGTGAAATAATCAAGTTGCATATACAGAAGAAGAATAAAAAAATATGGCTAGATCCATGGAAAACTTCTATTATTTTTCTCTTTTCCACACCTAATGTAATTACTTTAGTTTTGGCCCAATCTTCTCCTGAATTAACTGTATACTTTCTGCATTGTGTTTCTGTATCTTGTCATTCTCTTCTCTAGTTCATTTTCCATATGACCTCTATATTGACATATTAAAAGTAGATCACTTTTCATATCACAAACCTAAATAAATCTTTGCATTTTTTTTGTTCACAGAAGAAAGCTCACTCATCCTAGTACTTGGTATGATCTTTCACTCTTTGGTTGAAAGTTGTATTGGCTATGATTCTAGATAAAACCATAGAATCCCAGTTAAAATTAATTTCTCTATTATCCTCTCATAATTTTCTACTGCCATTCTCTCATAGCTCTTTTAAAATCCTAATTGTATGGCTATGCAGATGTCTGATCATTGGGGAATGATAGTGAATGTGTTCTCACGAGATCTGATGGTTTTATAAGGCATTACCGCCTTCGTTTGGTACTCATTCTCTCTCCTGCCACTCTGTGAAGAGGTGACTTCTGTTATGATTGCAGGTTTCCTGAGGACTCTTCAGTCATGCGGAACTGTGAGTCAACTAAACCTCTTTTCTTTAAAAAACACCCAGTCTCCGATATGTCTTTATTAACAGCATGAGAACAAACTGATACATATATACTTACTAAGATGTATTCATCTTACAAAATATGGGAAGGGCAGTAGTGAATCATTCAGATGTTGTTAGATTGCTTTCGTTTAAGTTTTATCAGTGCTAATCAGTTTAGTGTATGATCTTGGTTAAATCCCTATATCTATCAAAGTCTCAGTTTTCTCATCTACAAAATGGATGCAGTTATCCCTACTTCATAGAACTGTTACTAAAAGCAGGAAAATAGCAGTTACTAAAGTGTCTGTTTCATAATAAATGCTCAGAAAGTGCTATCTGTTATAGAATGTTATCATCTGTATAAATAGAAGACTTATATGAATACTGAAATATAGATTCTGAAATAGTGAAACTATAATCAGAAGACTGAGCTGTAATCTTGGCACTGACATTTATTAACAGTATAAATTTCAGCAATTTTTTTTTACTTCTGTAAATGTCAGTCTGCTTTTTTTTCTAAAATAGACTAAATGATGTTTGTCTTGCAACTACACAGGATTATTTTGAATGTTAGATGAGTCAGGATGGTGACAGCATATGTAACATCTATAGTTCTGTAAGGTACAAAATTCAAAACACAAAATTGGAAAACCGGAGAGTCATAGTAACAATAGAGAACTTCTAAATCACCTAAAATAATAACATAAGAGTATGTTTTTGGAACCAACACTTTGTAAAATATTTACCCAGATTTTCTAACTGAATATATATTTCACTAACCCTAAAACTAAAAGGAAAAGGTTAAAAAAATTCCCAGCAAAGCAAAATTAAGCCAAGAACACATATAACTTGCAAAGTAAACAAAACACAGTTTTACCTGTGTGTCCCTAGCACTCTCCTTCCAACTCATAAACATTTTTTGCAATGTGAATAATTTTTATCTACCCATGGATAAAAATTTTGGCATACCTATATGGCTTTCCCTTTATCCTTAGGAATAACAGGTTCTATGATAATTTACATTTCGCACAATTTCAATTGTAAAATTAGAATGAACAATGCCAAATATCAGTTAAAAGTCAGAATCTGACTTCCAGTTAAATTTTTTCCCCTTGGAAAAGGGGACCTTTTCAAGTTTGCTCCCCCAAGAAGGGGAAAATCATTCTTTATAATACTTTCCTCTTTCACTTTTTCTTCAATGATTTCTTTGTTGTCATTTTGTTGACTCTCACCTCCAAGTCAGGGGAAGAAGAAGGTGCAATAAGTTTAAGACAGTTCTTGCTTATGCGAATACTTTAGCCATTTCTGTGCTAGGCAGATGAATGAAGCTACACTTTCTCCTTGGCAGAGCCTATTGGACAATTATTCCCGAAACTCTCCTGACTAGGAAGGTTGCACTTCTATCTTGGCAGTCATTTACAAATCCTTCTATACCTTCTGTGTGTTCAGCAATTTATATGCAGACTCTTTCAAGAGAGGACTCCTTGTCCCCCTGGAGTCCTAGGAAATAAAAGCCAAGACAACCCCAAATCCCTCACCAGTTCTCTCCCTTTCTTCTCTCTCTCTTGCTTTTTCTGGTTTCAAATCTGGCCCATGTAAAACACTTACTGGTTTGTTACCTAGATAACCTAATAGAGATGGACTCTAAGATGTGACCACACTCTCTACTTCTGCTACTAAAGCCAGCCCTGTAAATTTTTTGAATTGAATCATTCTCTGGTTTACATTCTGCTTCAGCCACCTTACTCTTATCAAGCACAAAGTTTTCATCTCTCCCAAGGGCAGCAAGCAGGTCAAAGTTTCCAAGTAGTTCCATTGCCTATCGCCTCATCAGGCTGGGGTGAGAAGGGAGCACGATTCTTTCATGTCACTCTTAGACTCCTCTTTGCCAGTAAATCTCTTCCTTATTCCAGCCACTCCTCTCACAGAACCCTAAGCTAGTGAAAGTTTCTTAGACCATTTCTTCTTAAATCTACATAGGAATATTTTTCTTGCAGCCAGTTCTAATATCTGCTGTTGTACAGTTGAACTTGAGACAGAAAAGAGACATTTTTTTTTTTTTCTGAGAGAGTCTTGCTCTGTTGCCCAGGTTGGAGTACAGTGGCACGATCTTAGCTCACTGCAACTTCTGCCCTCCAGGTTCAAGCAATTCTCCTGCCTCAGCCTCCTGAGTAGTTAGGATTATAGGTGCACACCACCATGCCCAGATAAATTTTTGTATTTTCAGTAGAGATAGGGTTTCACCATGTTGGCCAGGTTGGTTTTGAACTCCTCACCTTGTGATCCACCCACCTTGGCTTCCCAAAGTGCTGGGATTACAGGAAAGAGCCATTCTAACATCCCATTATCTGTGGATAATCCTGCTTCCCACACATATAGAGAAGCTTGCAAGTGGGAAGTATCTCTTCAATATGAAAGCATATGTCATAAGCATAGTTCAGCCCAGGTTTCTAACAAAGAATTTCTCCCATGGAAAGCATGATGTGGTATCACAACAAATCAGCAAAAGAGAGGAGACTGCCACAAGAACTAATTTCCTTATAGATGAAATAAAGTTCCAAAAGGAAAAACTTTAGTAGAGGTTTGCTGAGTAAGATGGCAGAGAATATATTACATATTTTATACATAAGCCAAATTGTGTGGCAGAATGTTGTCTGTGTGCAAACCATTAAAATGATCCTGTATGTACACAGGTACTTGTATTGACTATAACTGCACTCTCTGCTGGAGCCAGCACACACAACAAACAACAAAACACGCTCCCAAATTTTATAGATTGGCCATAGTTTTTTCAAAGACAATCTCAACTTTCTCTTCTGGGACTAGATATTATGTCCCAAGTTCCTCAACAGTCCCTGGCCTTTTGCTTTTACTTTTAACTGCTTAATCCAACGGACATTCCCTGACCAAGTAAGAGATTAAAAATAAATATGGCAAATGAAGAATGAATATTAGGGATCAGTCTTGCAATGGGAACTTCTCCTAGATGCTCTCTTTTCCTTAATAAAACATCAGTGCACCATTGAAATTTCTTTCCAACATTGAATTAGCCAATACAAAAGCAATCGATACAGTCTTTATAAAGTGGGGGACTTCAACCACTTTTCAATTTGGCTTCCTTTTGATGCTGGCAAATCATCAATCAATAGATACAAAAAGCAAGAGAGCATAAAAGCCTAGCAGAAACAATAACTATCATAGATTTGTTTGGGATTTTTATTTGTTTGATGATTTGCCTGTTTGTTGTATATTTGCTTGTTTCTGAAATAAAGGGTAACTGTTTCTCAATAAGAAGCAGGATAAAAATGAAAGGAGATATTCATGCAACCAACACAAAGACTGAAATAAGAATCAAGGTGCAATCACGTGGAACAAGGCAACAGAATGTGGAGTAAACAAGGATAAAACAAATAAAGAATATCAGGAACCAAACCTGAAATCTGACTCCAAAGATACATGCAAGTAGAGAGTGACATTAATCTTGTTTTTGAGACAGAGTTTCACACTTGTCACCCAGGCTGGGGTGCAATGACGCGATCTCTGCTCACTGCAACTTCTGCCTCCCAGGTTCAAGCAATTCTTCTGTCACAGCCTCTTAATTAGCTGGGATTGCAGGCACCTGTGACCAGGCCTGGCTAATTTTTTATTTTTAGTAGAGACAGGGTTTCACCATGTTGGCTAGGTTGGTTGCAAACTCCTGACCTCAGATGATTTGCCCACCTTAGCTTCCCAAAGTGCTGGGATTACAGGCATGAGCCATCACACTCGATGGAGAGTGATATTAATCTTTACTAAGAAAACAAGGTAGACAGAAGCACCGCATTATCTAGTTGTCTAATTGAATGTATGTCTTAATCATTTGCTAAAATGATGTCATTTTACCAAAGTATTATTGGTAATTCTATCCAAGGAATTACTTGCTTCTTATGGCAACCTTGATTAGAGCAAGCAAACAAAACATCGTGATATGGAAATTCCTAACCATCTGTAGAGACCCTTCATGATCCAAGAAAGGGAGGGATTAGTTTCACTGGCTAACAAAAGTAGCTTAGCCCTACCAACACATGCCCTCAATCACAAGTTAAACTCTTTACTTTAAAAATATTTTTACTGAAATAGTATTGTTTTTGCAGGTGTGAAATAGCAAACAGCTGTGAAAAATTAATTGCATTCCTTTCAAAGTTTCAGACTTACTCTTGACTTTGATCTTAAATGATCAAATCCTTGAAGAGGACATGTGCAAATATTTTAAACCTAATTTATAATATCCAGTTTCTAGTTGAGAGAAGAGGAAATTAATAAATAACATTCTACAAAATTATTTTATAGTTTTCAAAATTAATAAAACAGCCAGACAATCTTTGTTGTAACTATTTTAACAAGGCAGGAAGGTATTACAATTGGCTCATTTTGGTTATTAAATTTTATGAAAACTTTAGATCTGGTTTCTGTTCTCAGAAGATAGGATTATTTTTTCTTTTCTACACCATTTGGTTTGTTTATTCATATTATCTCGTTCTTTCAAAATGAAGATAAAAGTGGCCAGGTCATTCTGGTTAGCACAGGTGATAAAATAGTATTCTAAGTGAAATATTATTTATTGCCAAATAAAAAAGAATAAGAAACTGGGAGAGCATTTCAACCGGTCTCATGAAGAATTCAAACATCTTTCAGGGTACAAGAGTAACTTCTCCATTACTGTTAAACAGCACATGTATTTTGATGCCCTTCTCCCTGGGCTCCTCCTATTAAAGATTACTTTCACGTATTCCAGACACAAAACACAAACTTCCACTGTGAGAATCTGTTTCCCTCAGTCATTTTCCAATTTCATGCATATTTGTTGGATATCATTTTCAGACCTCACAGCTGGCTTATTTATAGATAATTGCCTGTGGTTCATTTGTCCTGATGTCTTCTCCAATAATCTATAAGCCTGAGGTGTGGAATTCAGAGAAGGCAGAGTAACCCATAAATGAATGGTCCACAGCTGATTTGCCATCACATGTGTCTTATTCCTAAATTGTAAATGGTCTTAGACCTCTACTGTCTTCCAGTTAGAAACAGTCACTGAGCAAATACCCTGCTGCAGTTCCTGTGCTGCAAGAATGGAATACTTTTAGAAACAAAGACAGAAATCTTGTTTTCAAAGAACTCCTGAGGACAGAGGAAAAGATACTTAGGGGAAAGATAACACATACGCTGGGGAGTGGGGAAATACTGATAAACGTACATGTATAAGGTTAAAAATAAGGTAACGGACATGTGAAAATTGCATAGAGAGCAAGATGGGGAGGAACTGTCCAAGAAGGACTCACAGAAGTGACAATACTTAGAAAAACTTAGGTATGAATAGGGATGAGGGCTTGTGGGTGGTGGGATGAAAGTGGTCTCAGAAATAATGAATTCAAGGAATTTCACAAGGAGTCTGTGGCTAGCAAGTAAACTATGGATAAATAAATTGTGGAAGATGAATCTGAAAATAAATGTGGATAGAAGTGAGATGTTGAAGGACTCTCAGTTTTTATCTTATAGAAATGGATTGTATCATGATTTTATACAGAGATTCTACATTATTAAATGCATAGATTGATTTGACTTTAATAACCACATTCTTAAATCTGAATGCTTAGTCTCAATTACTGTGCTCCTTACTGCCCCTACACATGGGGTATCTTACATCTGAGTGTTTATTCTAGCAGTTTGCTTGCCTGAAATGCCCACTCCATTACTTTCTTTCAAACCAAGTCCTTTAATTATTTTCAAACCTATGTCAGTCGCATGTCCTAAATGTCACCTTCTTAGCTTTCTTTCTCTCTGCACTGCACCTGACTTATTTTTTCTTTTAAATAATTAATTTATATATAAGTTTTTAAGAGTATTGTAGATACTTGTACCTTGCAACATTGGATATTAAAACAATTATATAGAATATGATTGTTTGTTTAACTTTTATATGTGTCTGGAACAGCTCTAAATCTCCTCATTGGCATCTTTAGTGGAAAAACTGCAGCATGCTTTGATTTTTTTCCTTTAGATTGTGTTTTTTTTTTTAAATAAAATAAAATAATCACTATTGATTCTGTAAAAAAGAATCAGGCGGTGGCTCACGCCTATAATCTCAGCACTTTGAGAGGCCGAGGCAGGTGGATCACAAGATCAAGAGATCGAGACCATCCTGTTTAACATGGTGAAACTCTGTCTCTGCTAAAAAAAGTACAAAAAAATTAGCTGGGCATGGTGGCGCACAACTGTAGTCCCAGCTACTCGGGAAGCTGAGGCAGAAGAATTGCTTGAACCCAGGAGGTGGAGGTTGCAGTGAGCTGAGACCGTGTCATTGCACTCCAGCCTGGGTAACAAGAGTGAAACTCCATCTCTAAATAAATAAATAAATAAATAAATAGAATCAGGTTGAGAAACCACTGTGTAAATTTTTTTCTCTACGTATATTCCCACAACAAAAACAAAAATCTTTTTTGTCATACTATGTATTTTGATTTTTGAGAGAGGAAACCTACAAAGGAGGAAAACAAATATTTAGGAAAAATGAGCAGCTCCCAAAGAGAAAAAACTACATGTTCAATGAGTATGTAAAAATATACTCAAGCACAATTGTAATGAGGAAAATAAAAATTAAAACTACAAAAAGACATCATTACACACTCAGTATATTGCCTGCTTTTATGCACCCCAGTGTGATTGCAACTGGTAAAATCACTTTATGCAGTAATTTGGCCATACCCAAAAATTTTGAGTGTGCTCTTACTTACACTTGATAATTCTTTCATGTGTTCATGAGAAGCCATGTACACAATATTTATAGAATTGTTGTTTGTGATATTTGTAAACAACCTATCTTACAACATGATGGATCCAAAACTATGGTATACTCATAAAATAGAATATTTTATTACAATTAAAGTAACAAGAGATACATATATTAACAGGAATAAACCAGAACCCAGAGGTTAAAGTTGCACAAACAGGACAGTAGCTCAACAACATAATCAGATAGAGATCATTTGTAAAAGTTCAAAAACATGTAAGACAATATTAAATGTTACTTACACATGCAAATGAATTATTGCTGAGGGGAAGACTACCAAATTCATAATATTAGTACCTATTAGGGGAGATGGAGGAGAGGACAGAGGCAAATGAAATTGGAGAAAAATAAACAGGGGAGTAAGCTCAGGTTGATCTATATTGTTTTATTTCTTTAACAAAAAGTTCCTAAGTAAATGTGACCAAAAAATATATATATATATATGACATGAGGAAAATAGGAGTTAGAATGTGATTTTGTGTCTTATTACACATATATTCTACACATTTGGAATATTGTATTATAAATGTTGGTAATCAATTTATTATTTTTTTGTATAAAAACATGAATTTTCTTATTCAGTCACTGATATAATCAGCAAATATTTTTCTTTGAAAGTGTCTTTTTAAAAAATCACATTAATATATCACCCTGAATAAAGTTTCTATTTCACATCTCAGCTAAAATCTAAATGTATAAACTTGTATTAATTCAACTCTCCTTGCTAATTTGTTTTTCTTCTACATTAAAAGTAATGAAAAAGAGATACCTACAGGAGTGTATAAACCAAAAATTTTTAAAAATCCAGTTTTGTTGCAATATCTATAGTTATTGATCCAAGAAGTTTAAGTTGAATTGGGAGATGAAGTCTCAAGAAGGTGAGGTAAGGAGTATTCAAAGATTTATTAATTATTTTATTTATAGCAGGGAACAGATCAAAATGCAGGAGTTCTAAGCCCAAATATTTAGTCAGTCCTTCCCACAATAAATACTTACCTGGATTGCTTTTGCTTGAGCACCACATACAAGATTTCTGCCATCAGTTTCATTTACTTGCAATCCTGATGGCCAGGTAGGGTCAAGACATGGAAAAGAAAATGTCCCTGGAATTAAAATGTTTAAAGTTAGCTAGCATGCTATAATAAAGTTGAAATGAAACACGTGAGCATCTGCCTTTAAGATATCTCTTCTTTTTTTCTTTTTCTTTTCTTTTTTTTTTTTTTGAGACAGAGTCTTGCTCTGTTGCCCAGGCTGGAGTGCAGTGGCGTAATCTCAGCTCACTGTAACCTCCACCTCCCAGGTTGGAGTGATTCTCCTGCCTCAGCCTCCCCAATAACTGGGACTACAGCAGCATGCCACCTGCACTGCCCCCGCTCCGCCCCTGCTAATTGTTGTATTTTTAGTAGAGACAGGGATTCACATGTTGGCCAGGCTGGCCTCGAACTCCTGATTTTAAGTGATCCACCCACTTCGGCCTCCCAAAGTGCTGGGATTACAGGCGTGAGCCACTGTGCCCAACTTAAGACATTTAGGTGTATAAAAATCATTATCTTAAAATTATCACTGTTTAATAGACATTCAAATCTATAAAACAAAATCAAGAATGGTAGTAAATTATAAAGCATGCAACAAGTTCTAACATTAGTTAGAATTCAAGTGAGGTTTTATTTATCAATTTTAAAACATTTGAGGATTTTTTTTTTCAACTGTATCCATTTTATTTCTTCTTTTTTTTTTTATATTGCATTTTAGGTTTCGGGGTACATGTGAAGAACATACAATATTGTTGCATAGGTACACACGTGGCAGTGTAATTTGTTGCCTTCCTCCCCTTCACCTATATCTGGCATTTCTCCCCATGCTATCTCCCCCCAACTCCC
>CAUYQU010055880.1:0-42004 GCA_963574635.1 Cheracebus regulus
TTGTCTTCTGCTAGGTTTTGAGTTTTTTTTTTTGTCTTGCTCATCTAGCTCTTTCAATTTTGTAACAATTAATATAAATTTATTCAGTATATGACTAAAAAGTAGTTCTATATTATGTACTATTAGTTAATTGTTGTCTCATTATCTCCTTCGATTGATTTCTAATAGACTCTAACCTCCTATATATTTTTTCCCTGTTAAATATTATTTGGTCTATAAAACAATCTCTCACTTCCTATAAGTAGAGCATCTGCCACACCCAAGTTTGTCTTCATTGTTTAACAGCTATGAAGTATAGATATAAAGCAGATAAAGTAGTTAATTACTGTTGTCTGTATGGCTCTCTTTATCTAAGAGAAAGAACTTTTGCTATACAGTAAAATATATAGCCTTATATTACTTTTGCAAGGTCATCCTGATCTGTTTTATACCTTATAATTGCTCAGATACACTATACATCTGAATTCTTGAACAGAAACCATATTCAATTTTGATGATAGGGTGTCGATTTTAGATCTTTCCTTGCTTCTCATGTGGGCATTTATTGCTATAAATTTCCCTCTAGACACTGCTTTAAATGTGTCCCATAGATTCTTGTACATTTCCATTTGATTGACTTTATTTTAAAAAATGAAAAATGTAATATAAAAACAATGCTGTCTATGGCCTGCCACTCCCCTATTCTGAGCCCATAAAAGCCCTGGACTCAGGAACACTGTGAGATAAATCACCTGATTGTGGATGGAGGACTACCCCCACATCTCCTCTTGTCTGAGAGCTATTTCATCACTCAATAAAATTCTTATTTGCCCTCCTCACCCTTCATCCATCAGCATATCCTCATTCTTCTTGGACATAAGACAAGAACTTGGGAACCACCAAACATGGATATGAGCTATAACAAAGGCAAGCTGGGCTGCTGCACAATCCAGGTGTGGCCTGGGTGGGCCATGTGAGCAGGCCACCTCCTGTGGCAGGTAGCATGCCCAAGTGAGGTCCAGGTTAAGGTGTTGTCAGCTAGAGATTCCCAGTTGATAAAGTGACTGAGAAAAATCCTGTGTCAAAAATATGTGCAAACTCTGCATCTGATAAGGGGTTAATATCCAAAATATATAAGGAACTCAAACAACTCAATAGCAAATAAACACAACCTGGTTAAAAGATGGGCAAAGAACCTGTACATGCAGCTCTCAAAAGAAAGACATACAAATGACCCAAAGGTACTTTTAAAACAAAAAGCTCAAAATCACTGACCATCACAGGGAAATGAAAATTAAAACCACAATGAATTACTACCTCACATCTGTTAAAATGACTGTTACCAAAAAAAAACAAAAGATGACAACTGTTGATAATGTGAATACAAAGGAACATTTGCACACTGTTGGCAGGAACATAAATTAGTACACCCATTATAGAAAATAGTGTAGAGATTCCTCAAAAATGTAAAAGTAGAATTATCATTTGATCCAGCAATTCCACTATTGGGTACATCCGTAAAGGAAATGAAATCAGTAAGTTACAGAGATATCTGCATTCCCATATTTACTGTAGCACTATTCACAATAGCAAACACATAAAATTAACCTAAGTATTCATCAACAGATTAATGGATTAAGAAAATATGGTATATATACACAAAGAAACATTATTAAGTTATTAAGGAAAAGGATATGCTATAGTTTGTGACTACATGGAAGAATCTAGAGGATCTTATGTTAAGTGAAATAAACCAGGCACAGAAAGACAAATACCACATAATCTCATTTATATGGAATGAGATCTCATTTATATGGAATCTAAAAAAGTTTATCTCATAGAAGAGTAGAATGGTGATTACCAGGAATGGCTGGAGATGGGGGAGGTTAGAGGGATGCTGGTCAAAGGATACAAAATTTCAGTTAAACAGGAGAAATAAGTTCAAGAAATGTATTATACAACATGTTGACTATAGTTAACAATGTAATGTATTCTTGGAAATTGCTGAGTAGGTTTTAAAGTGTTCTCACCACAAAAATGATAATTATGTGAGTAATACATATGTTAATTAGCTAGATTTAGTCATTCTACAATGTATATACATACTTCAAAACATCATGTTATATGCAGTAATACATACAATTTTATCAGTCAATTTTAAAAATAAGCAGTAAATAAAGCAGTAAATAATTAAATCTTAGAAATGTTCAGTACTTAGGAAGGAATTAGAAATAAAAAGAAAAATAATTCATAAAATGGCTTCAAAAGGAAGAACACAAAGTTGAATAAATACACTTTAAGAAAAAACGTCTAAGATGAATCAGAGGACTTTTTTAAGTTGCAAAGAAAAACAGAAATGGCTCTAGAAAGAGTGGTAAATATTTAAGAATCTCTAAAGATGAAAGCCAAATCAATGCAAAGAAATGGCAAATGATAAAAACTATAATTCCAAAA
Source organism: Cheracebus regulus (assembly GCA_963574635.1). Lineage (NCBI taxonomy): Eukaryota > Metazoa > Chordata > Mammalia > Primates > Pitheciidae > Cheracebus > Cheracebus regulus. The sequence continues at coordinate 2,434 of CAUYQU010055880.1, forward strand.
GTTTTCTAAAATCAAAAATGATTTTATAAGTGTACCATGTACTTGAGAATATCAACCCAGAATGATGAACAGCAAGACATATTTAGTACAATTCCTAGACTTAAAAAAACAAACAAAAATCTTTCGTTATCTAGGAAAAAGGAGAGTGCATGACATATTAGAAAAAGCCTCACATTACCATCTGATTTTTCAGCACAATGATTTATAGAAAAATAAAATGAAAATGCATAATTAAAAGACAGAAGGAAAAAAACATAAGCAAGATTTACATCCAGCAAAACTAACTTTTAATTATAAAGGATACAGACAAACTGTTACCAACAAGCAAAGAAGAATTATTTTTCTCATGAGAACTTTCTTTTTGAGGAAGAGCTTTAGATAACCAAAATGATTGGACAAACATTGAAATGAGCACTGATGTTGATTATCAAATACATAATTTCTTTTATAACTAAGATTAAATACAGGCAAAAGGTACAGTGGATGGTAAGCTTAAAAACTGGCAAATAAGGGACTCCATGTTTGGATACTGTTCCATGAACACTCCCTTCATGGAAGCTGTTTTTCTCTATTCTGGATTTCCCCTCTGGAGTCCCCTTCCACACGCTCTTGTAGAAGCCTGTCTTCTCCTCCTAAACTCCATCTCTCTCTATTCCCTTCCACTCAGTGTGGAAGCTGATTTCCTCTCCTGGATTCCATCTTTCTGGATTCTCTCACTCAGTGTGAGAGTTAGCTGTTTCTTTCTCTCTCCTTCTCCTGTTTCTCTCTCTCTTTAAAATAAATCACTTTCTAAAAAAATAAAAACATGAAAAAATTGGCAAATAAGAGAAATAATCCTGCTTTTCTTATAGAAATAGTATTACTTGGTAACCAAATAGTAGATAAGATAAATCATGTATTTATAATAGTTTTTCAATTACTCAATTTGAAAAGAATTTATATAATTAGAATGTGACTAATTTACAACTCCAAATAATTAATAGTTCTAAGTGTAATCATCATACCTTTAGAATCATAAAATGTGGAAGTACCTGACCTGTTAATGAAAGAACATGCTACTCTCTTTAGTCTTGCCAAAGGGATCAGACATGAACTTGATATGCTTCTGGGTCTAGGTGCTAGTTTGCAGAAAATACAGAGGGCAGAATAACAAGTAGAACTGCACCAAGAATATTCAGTCTACAAAATCCAGACCATGGAAAACTCTACAGGTCAAAATGTTTTGGGGTCTTCAACATGTTATTTTTTTAAAATAAGAAATGCAAGACATCAAAGAAATTTACAGATTACAAGAGACTTAAAAGATATGGAATTGGTTTTATATTTTTGTTTATATTAATGAACTAGATGGAAACTGGTGTCTGGGAATGAAGATTTGGGTGATAAAATTAATAAAGATACAAAGAAGTTATTGCTGCAAAATTTAAAATAGTGGTTATTTATAGAAACCAAGGGATATGATTGGGATGGGGTACAAGAAGGCTTCATGGGCTGTCCTTTTATAAGGGTCTTCAACTTAAAACATTATGATTTCATTATACATGTTCTATATAATATTTCCATATTTGCAATTTAGTATAAACCTAAAAAACATAATCAAACTGATTTAAAATTTACTTAATCATTTACTATATGATTGTACAATGTTTTATAACTCCAAATCCCTATTATACATTTACATTATTTCCTCTTTTTGCTATATAATATTGTAATAAACCAAAAATTAGTTAAATCTTTGTGCACAACCTCAACATTGTCTTTAAAATAAATCCTAGAAAGCTAATTGCTAGATTAGATGGTATGTAGATTTTATGCCTTTTGCTATACATAGCCAAAATATCCTTTAGAAAAATGGGAAAATCTTATTTTACAGGCTACCACAGTCTCTCACTCCACCTGCTATCTTGATTATATTTCTGCAAGTTTGATTCTTAAAACATTCTAATTTTAAAACATTAAAAACATTACTGAGTTTCAGTTACATGGATAGAAATGTCCAATTATGAAAAAGCAGCTTGGGATAAATCCAATAATACCTGTTAGGTGCATCCAGTTGTGTTATTACTGCTATTTGTATTAATTCAGAGTGTAACAAAAACTTTAACAGTGATATATACAAGAAAATCATTCAATCTATTTTAATTTCAAACACTTAGAATAAAATGTACTGTCTGCTATTTAGGTCAATTGCAACTATTATGCTAAATGGACCAACATAAGAGTCCAAGTAATCATAATTCATATTTTAATAGACTTGTCTCTACAATGTCAAAATGGCATTATGTGAATGCATTGCTCCAGGAAAGCAGGGAATGAAAGAAATAGCTTTTTCATTGTTCCTGGAGCCTCGTACTCCTATTGCTGGCAACTGTTTATCTAAATGGTTTTAAAATCGGTACTTAATTTTTATGGGTCGAGGGGGCTGCTTTGATTTTCAATACTCTTAGAAACTAAAATTTACTTTGTAACAGGACCGCAAGTTAGAAACACACTAGAAATTAACCCTTTAAATGCCAGTGTGTACTGGGGAGAGGGCAGTGTATGTGTGTCTGTTTCTGCCCATAAACCTCAGACCAAACAGCTCTGACAATTGTTATTACTATTGTTTCAGTCGGATTCTAATCCATCCACAGGACAATACTTCGCCCTTTACCATGTCCTGCTGTTCCTCTTCAGCATGAGTAAGTGTGGTAGATGTTGCTTTGTCTCCTGCCAAGTTCAGCCTTGCACATTAGACAGCACCACTATTCTGGCCATGGGTATCTCTTCTGATCAGTAACTCTAATTTTGCTAAGCACACTACTACTGCCGCTGCTGAGTGCCGTTCTCTCTGCCATGTCAATGTGTCTCTGCCTGATACCATGGTTGTCTTCTGTAAGGCACTGTTGCCATGGATATACTTCTTGCACCACTGAAGCTGCCTGGTGCTCTGTAGATTGTGGTGAAATGGGAAAGAACACCTCTTTCTATTTGTGCCACACTTCTTAAGAAACTTACTGAAATCGCTCTGCTCGTAGCTTACTTTTTTATTGAGTTTTTAAATAAATAGGCTTTCTAACTTGTACCTCCATGCCTTTATACTTCTAATGTAAAGCCACTATTGGCAAGTGAAGAGTAGATGCAGTGACTCCACCATAGTTGACTCAGAATCTCTCTTCCCCAAATCACCAAATTCACTGAGGCACACTATAAAATGAATTATCTCCCTAGTGGGTTATCAATGTTGCATATAATATAAGCATCTGTTAGGCTTCGTACCAGTTATTCAGACATGTACAGATAGGCCTGATCCCCAGAAATGAACATGGCATAGCTTCAAGCTGAGACTTCTGCTACAAGTTATTAATTGAGCAACAGCCTGAGTAGGGTAAGGAATGGATTAACTGAGTTTGGCTGAGCCACATTTCTCATCGCTCACCAATCACTCTCTGCATTCCACCATGTTGTCTTGGCCCTGCGCAAATACCTCTCCAAGTTCAGACTGGATCTGACATTTTCACATTTAGGGGTTGTAGGGAGCTTGCTCCAGCCTCTGGAGAAGAATTAAAACAACTATTGCCAGTCTGAACAAAACCAAATGAATAAAACAAAATTTTTATGCTATTTCAGAAACTTTAGAAAATTTGCTACCTACTAATATTTCCAAGACTTTTGACTTTTTCTCATTTATCTGTTCATTTTAGTTAATAGACAGTTACTAATTAGAAAGTATATTATGTATTTTCCTGACCCTTTTCTATCTTTAAATCTGAAAGGCAAGAACTGGGACAAATAGCCATTAAATTTAGAAAAGTAAGTTACCCTTGGTTACATGGTTTCAAGTTGTCGTATGTGTCATTAGTTTTGTCCTATCAGGAAATTCAGAGTCTTCGTGAGACTCTGCCCCTTATCCTCTTCTCTTTCTATTTCTAATCCCACTTTTCCTCTCTATTTCTTGGCTACTTATAAATTTTAAATATATTTTGGTAGATATCTCTCCTATTTCAAATACTTTTACTTGAATCCAATTTTTTCAACAAATGGTTATTATCAGCAATCTTCTAAAGGCTGACTCTTCTTATATGCTAATTTAAATCATAAGCAAACCTAATTTTGAATGAGCAAATCGCTTTCTCCATCAGGAAATAGTAATAATTACTCTTTGGTTTAAGGTATTAGAAAGCCCAATTCTGGCTGGGCACAGTGGTCCACGCCTATAATCCTATAATCCCAGCACTTTGGGAGGCTAAGGTGGGTGAATCATTTGAAGTCAGGAGCTTGAGTCCAGCCGGGCCAACATGGTGAAACCTCACCTCTGCTGAAAAAACAAAAATTAGGTGGGCATGGTGGCGCACGCCTGTAGTCCCAGCAACTTGGGAGGCTGAGGCAGGAGAGTCACTTGAACCCAGGAGGTGAATGTTGCAATGAGTCAAGATCGGGCCACTGCACTCCAGCCTGTAAACAGAGCCAGACTCTGTCTCCTAAAAAAAAGAAAAAGAAAAAAAGAAAAGAAAACTCAATTCAAATTGATTTAATTAAAAAATGATAGTGAGAGAGAGATTGATACTATCGCCTCACATCTCTGGAAAGTCCAGGTCATATCAATCAGAGAAATGGCTGGATTCAGGAGCTAAAATTACTGGCTCTGTTTTCTTCGTGGTGGCTTCATTTGTGGGTAGGTTTTTTTTTTTTCTTACATTAAGATGACTGCCAGTTTCAGGCTTTTATCCAATCCTCCTGGAAGCTCCTATGGAAAGCATGTGTCTCCTTCACTAATATTCTAACAATTGGCTGAGAATTGAGTTCTCATCAGTCTAACTGGTAACAGGACCATCACTATAACCATAAAAGTATAATAACCTAATGAGCAGAGACTGATTCATGTGTATACCTAGGAAGGGGCAATTCTTCAGAGAATCTCAGAATGTCATTACTAAATGAGGGAGATCAATGCTAGGTGACAAAAAACCCCACATATATTCACTGTAGAATATAACTGATATCTCCATGTGACAGCTTCATGGGAGAAGGAAATGAATGGTAAAATATGTAATTAGTCTGCATGGCAGGACGCTTCACCATCTACAATGAGTCTTTCATGAATCCTTGACCTAATCTAAGAAATCTACTGAGCAGTGTTTAAAAATAGTGCTGTTATACAGGTAAGCCAAATTAGTTCTTGAAATGCCCTTCTTACTCTGTGGTATCCTGGTTCCTTTCTGATCATCATGTTACTGGCTTTTTTTCACCCTTGGTACATTTGCTACCAATTATTTAGCCAAAACCCAGTGACTTCATTCTTTACTTTTGCTCAAGTTATTGAACCTGTGTTTTATCACCGTATTCTAATGTGTATTCTCTCTCTTGATACGCATGCACCTGAGCTAATCATTTATTAAAGAACATCTAGTCATGGCACCAGCCTCTCATACATGAATACTGCTCTTACAAACATCCCTACTGGTAGGTGGGCCATTCGTGATTTTTATACACCATGCTGCGGTTGGGGAAATATTAGGCACAGGTGTTAAAGTATCTAGGGGAATGTCTTGGTCAAGAGGACTGAAGTTTAAGTCTGGCAGGGGTAGGTAGAGGTCCCAGTTCTGTATCTTATCAAGGAGTCAAGCATTTTCTCATTTATCCTTCTACACTTTTGCAGTCAATCCAATCCTAAAGCATGCCTATCATGTGGATAAATATCTATGTCTAACAAGTGGTCTAGGGCAATAATTGTCATTTGGGAACTAGAGGCTTGGCAATGAGTGATGTGTCTGAATTATAGCAAAAGTTCCCCTCAATACCACAATCCTCATATCAAATTTGTGAGACCCTGATATTGAGCAGTGATCCCCAAACGTGAAATATTTATCTGAAGCATATTCTAAAAGCCGATTTCTATACTCTAGCCAAAATATAATCAATCGAAATCTCTGAGTGAGAGGCCCAGATACTGGTATTTTTAAAAACTCCCTAGATGATTCTGAAGATCAGCCAGGTTTGGGAATTACTAGGATATAGCATCTGGTCTCAAAGCAAAAAGAGAATTAGAACTCAGCAAGCATATGCTCCAATTGTACAGGCAGTTGCTTATCACCCTTTGCTTGCTTTGAATCAAAAATAACTCAAGCGTTTCTTTATTTGGGGTTTGAGCAGAATGCATCAGCAGAGCACCCACCCTGCAGAAACAACACATTCAAAGGTCCTTCATGGATGAATTAACTTTAATAGGAAAGCTGTTCTCCATGCAGGTGACCAGCTGGGTAAGCCTGCCACCACACCACTTTACCAATTATCACCATGCCCTATTAAAAAAGTCAGGGCAGGCCAGTTTCCCATTTGAATGAGGCAGTAAAATTCCTCATGCTGTGTGCATTAATTCCACTTAGGTGTTCTTGGTTATATACTAAAGCCAAAATATATAAAAACAGGATAGCCCGTTCAATATAAAAAAATATTCAAGCAAATCAGGCTGTTTTTGTGATGTGGATTAAGCCGCTGGTGGATATTTTTATTTTTCCCATTTTTGTTTTAGTTATGCACAGCCTCTGAGACATAAAAACATTTTTTATAACTTCAAAAATGACTGAAGTGAACATATATAAATGTACATGAATGAAGTAATAAGATAATTAAAATTTCATTTATAAATAAAAAGATATTTCTGTGCGTTTTTGTAAAATATATGTATACAGTGAAACACATAAGGCCTCTCACCACCTGGGGTCATTCCTTATTGCTTCTCTGGCCACTTGGCTTGGTCCCATGGCAGCTTCAGCACCTACAGACAGTCTTTAGCCACTGAGATCTCTTCTAGCTCTGCCCTACTCCACATACAATGCAGACCTAGCTGCTGGCAATTTTTTTTTTTTTTTTTTTTTTTTTGAGACAGAGTCTCACTCTGTCTCCCAGGCTGGAGTGCAATGGTGCATTCTCTGCTCACCGCAACCTCCGCCTCCCAGGTTCAAGCAATTCTCCTGACTCAGCCATGTGAGTAGCTGGGATTACAGGTGCACATCACCACACCTGGCTAATTTTTGTGTTTTTAAGTAGGGTTTCACCATGTTGGCCAGGCTGGTCTTGAAGCCTTGACCTCGTGATCCACCCACTTCAGACTCCCAAAGTGCTGGAATTACAGACATGAGCCACTGTGCCCGGCTTGGCAATTTTTTTTTAACAGGCTTCTGAAGCCTCAGTTTTCATCAACACTGAAACTCTTCTTTAGAGATATGTTTAAAACAGCAAGGCAATTAAGAGCCCAATTCTTTACATCTCTCAACTATGATAACCTCCCAAACTGTAATAATCTCCTCTATTCTTATCCCCAATCTGTTCAATGATATCCATCCTTTTTTCTGTGCACTGTGGAATCCTAGCTCCTCCCTAAATTATTTATTCATTTGCTGGCCGTAACTAAAACCAGGCTTTCTCTGGAAAACTTAGCCGCCCCCCCCGTGAGTTATCTCCAATAAAATGTAACCATTCTCTCACTGTCCATGGACCTCCAAATCAGAAAATGAAATAGAGTTCCCCTCATTTTTTTAAGCCTGTTTCTATAATTCCTCTTCTACCTTCCTTTAAATCTAAGATTTTTATAATTTCATCGAGCAATCCTCCAAATAATCCTCCTTATTTCTGATCTTTGCAAACTTGTGGTCACTCCTCCATATTCTTTAAACACTTACGCACCATGATTCATTCCATGTATCCATCTTTATTCTGCCATCAATATGAGAGATTTCGAAGCCCATAAGAAAATACTCTGACTTGATCATTATTTGACCTCAACGCTAATGATCTCCATTCAAGCCCATCTTCAGTTTCGTTATCCATTCCTGTCATCAATTAAAATAGTTCTATCTTTGTAATATTGATCTTTAACAATTTTTCCAATTTCATTGAATCTTTTGGTGCTTTGTCCACCATGTCACTTTTAATCTTTGACTTCATTGAAATTTCTAGTTCATTTTTCCTCTTATCTTTCACCTTTATTTTATGCCCATCATGGGCTACCTTTCGTAGTTAATCTAGATTTGATGCTTGATCTTCTGAAAAACAAATTTTATAAACTCGGATACTCTCACACTCTTTTGCATCAGCCTAGCAAAACCCCAACACTGAAATCATTCTAAAGCCTACCTTCTCCACTTGTAAAATGTAGTAAAGATGAAAAAACTACACAGCTATGAAGAACTGTGTCATTACAAATTCATGGTGACCAACTGCTAGTGCCCAACAGTAGAAGTTGATCACCATGAATTTGTAATGACACAATCCTTCATAGTGAGCGCCCAGCATGAACACTCAGAAATGCCTAGTGAGCACCCAGAAATGCCCACTAATCATTTATTTTTTACTTGTTCATCAATGTATCCTACAGACTGCAATTCTATTTCAAGACTTTACAACTCTATTCAATCCCCTTACTCAACAAATGGAGACCCTTTTCTCTCAACAGTAATCTGGTCTCTGACTTTATGAAAAGTCATACTTTGACAAGTATAATCTATAACAATATTCTATATCCAAAACCTCAAATATATTTTGATTCTCAATCATCACATAGCTTCCTGTCTTGGAAGAAGAGGTATCCCTTACCCTTTATTAAAGTAATTGCTTAATCACTGCCCTTGACCTCATTTTCACCTGCTTCCCCTAGGATTAATATCTATTGATGTTCTCTTCCCTTTTATATAATTAATTCATTTTACCCTATATAAATGTTCAATGGTTTTCCATTAAAAAGTAAAAACATAATCCCTCATTTGATCTTGCTTCTATTTATGTCAAACTTTCTTGACTGGCTAAGCCTCCTGAACCACTCACCCTTTACCCAGGATAAAGGCTTCTTGCCATTAAGTCCTCAGCATTATAAGAAGGTTGAGCTTTCCTACCTACTTTGTACTTCTGATTGACTGCTGCAAATATTTTCTTAGGTTTTGGCTCTTAAACTTTCCCTGTTTTCTTAGACTTAATATTTCACATATCCCAAATTGATAATTTGAGCTTTTGGTTTTATAATCTACATAGTCTGCACAAATTATTGCTTTTGCTTCCCACTTGCAACTCTATTGTCTGGAATCTAGTACTCTGACAGAATCTAGGACCCGCATTTGTGCTGAAGGTTGAAGCATATACTACCATCCATTCTTGTATATTACCATCTCCTGAAAATTTTTGCTTTTACCACATTATCACTTTCATTTTTTCTAACCTAGAGTAATCTGGTCTTATCCCCCATGCTCAAGAAAACTTGCCCCCAATGACCTATCAAATTGTCAAAACCAATTTGCTCCTAACTTATTAGGCTTACTAGGATGAACCACATAAAATGGCCATTTTTGTAGTTTAAAATAGTTGAATATTATCATTTGACTTTGCTGATCATAACTTCTTTCTTGAAACTCCTTTAGTCACAATAAAAATGCACTCTACTTCTCCTTTTATTTTTCCCTTATTTTCTTATGTCTCCTTTATGGCCTAAACTTGCTCCGCCTTCATCAAAGCTCACTCTGAATAGTATTCTTGTTGATCTAAGTAATGAAACCATGTTTCCAACTGCTACATAAATGTTGAAGAATAAAGATTATTTATATAGTTCTCTATCTATCTATATCATCTCTCTCTCTGTCTCTCTCTCTAATCTAGCTACCTTTCTCCAGAACTCACAACTTTCTCACAAATTGTAGTCTAGGTATCTCTCTCTAATGGCCCAAAGTCATATCAACTTCAAATGTCTAAAAATAAATTCATTATCTTACCAACAAACTATTCTCCCCTCTGAAATTTAGCTTTTTTGGTGGCACTATCATCCCACATGACACAATAAACATGAGCCATCTTTTCCTTCATTTGCCACACCCTAAATTTAACTAGAAACTGAATATTGCCAACATTGCTTTAATACTTTTTAATAACTAATGCTATTTTTGTCTGAACTAGAGAAGGTATATTAGGAATGGGGAGGAAGAACAGACTTCTTTTCCATTTCTAATTACTCTCCATTTTCTAAGACTCTATTTCCTTAATATGCTATTATAATCAATCAATCCTTTTAGAAAGAAATATGTAGCCCATAATTTCATAATTATAGTCTAAAAATTCAACTTAAGCTTACCTACAGTATACTTTTAAAGTAATGAAAGCATATAAAACATTTTAGAACGATTTGCATCAAGAAGTTGTAATTCATTTCTTTTGTATATATATATATATATATATATATATATATTATTGTATTTTAGGTTTGGGGTACATGTGAAGAATATGCAAGTTGTAATTCATTTCTAAAGAGCTTTGGCCTATTAAAGATTAGGTTTCTAATGCCTGGACAACTTACCCAAGTTAGGGTTGTCAGTTCAGCAAATAAAAAACAGAACTACCGGTTAAGTTTAAATTTAAAGTATCAATATTTTTAGTACAATTATGTCACATGTGGTATTTGTCATATACATTAAAAAACCCACTGTGTATTTGAAATTCAAATTTAATTGGGCAATTTGGTTTTATCTGACAAGTCAAACCCAAGTGAAATCTTTCATTGTCATGATAGGTAATTTATGCATCTCTAAGGTGGTATCTATAAATTAAGGAAACAAATCTAAGTATATAAACTCAATATCTACAAAATATAATGTATTTCTTTGTAATAATCTTAATGTCTTCAAGGTAGAATAATAATTTAAGTCAATTTAGGGTCCTCTCCGCTTCTCTCAGTTGCATTAAAGTTCTGGGGTTTAACATAACCCAAAGACATAAGGAGGTCATCTGAGCTAGGTCATCACTGACTCATGCCTACATCTGCTAAGGGCTCCCTATTCCATGTCTGGACTATACTCATAAGTCACACTGATCACCATTTGTATGCAGATTACTTTGTGTCTAACTCTCTCTCAGGTCAATTATTTGTCCTTCTTGTACACAGTGCATTTTTCTATTCCTAGGCCAAGGCTGATTCATAGAAAACTCAGAGAGACTAGCTATTTCATTCCACTCTCAAGAACATGGAATTTATTAGACTACTTCCATGTTGAGACCCAGGAGAGCTCTGTGTGGCTGACTCAGACCATTTGGTTAGATATGCCATACAGCCATAACTAATCTAGGTCTTGCTACCTTCCTGTACTTTTCTTTGGGAAGGGCACAGCTTTTCTCAGCATTTAGAAATCTCTAAACTCTCCCGAGTTTCTGTTGTCTCTCTTCTTCCAGACTGACTCAAAGTTAGAAAAGCACAGTCCTCTTATCCAAATCCCTCTATCTTTTCCTCCTATATTTCCACATCCTCTAGAAATGCAACTTAGTCTCAAGTACAGTGGGGGGATAATCTGGAAAGTTTTCCTTTACTTATCAAATAGTCTCTCAAATATATAGTTTATGCCCTGAGTGCATCCAGGTCCCTCAGACCAAGACGTTCATATCTAATTTTCCTGTACTTTCTGAAATTGTAATTATTCTCTGAGAAAATCAGTTTGAACGCACAGCTAAAAGAATATAAAATATTTATAGGACAAAGAGTTTGAAGATAGAGAGAAAGAGAAACAGAACAGGAATACATAGCTATATGAATAATATATAGGTATATATATTTAAATGTATCAATTTAAAAAAGTAAATTTTTAAAACATATATCTATACACACATAGAATGAGTGTATGTATGTGCATATATATGTAGGTAAATATGTGTACATATGTCTGTATATACATAAAAATATGTAAATGTGTATATATTATAATGATATATATAATGATCTAGATATATGTGTTTATATGTATATGTATATATATAATGATTTGTGTGTGTGTGTGTGTGTGTGTGTGTGAAATGATTCTAAAATAAGCCTTCATGTTTTTGGGTTATCTTCCAATTAGAGGATAACATTTGGTTGACTGCATTTTTCTGCTTCCAAAGACTTAGAATGCCATGCTCTTGGTGTCTTAATTCCATTAGTACGTGGTAAAGAGAGTCTGGCTTATTACTGTGTTCACTGAAGCGGGTAAATTCACCCCAGAGTCATCAGAATGGGTCCATGAGTAGTTAACACTCAAGAAAGCACAATTTACTTAACTGGAATAGATAGCAAGGAGTTATATGCAGCTGGTACTATGGGATTATAATATACAAAAATACAAATATGAATACCACAAGAAGAGATTTAAATGACCATGTTTTGTTTTCTCCTATCATATGTTCACATTCTAACCAACTGAAACTGAAAGGGAATTGCTGTTTCTGAATTGCATCTAGTTAACAAGCATTATTATCACTCTTGTATTTTTCTGTTCCTGGAGTGCAATTCAAACAAAATTGGGCTTGGTATGTTGGATGCTTGCCTCACAGAACTATTTATGTTAGAAAGTCACAAAATCCCCTGGACTGCCATCTGCACTTTGCAACAACTCTTTCTAATTTCCTTTTACTTGCTCCAAATTTCTTGTGATAGTCTATTTTTTGTCCCCAAAGTAACTTCTATAAGAATGCATCAGCATTCAGCCGGCTGCAAGTAACCTTTCAGTTCCCTAAGTGGTGGAAAAACATTTACTCTAGGTTATATGCATTGTTATTACTACCGTCATTTTTAGCTTTTGTTCTAATCTAACATTTGAATTTATAATAAAAATTTTATTTGTTTTAGGATATGTGTAAGAAAAATAATAAAGTAGGAATATTGGGGAGCTGGGAACAACAGTGAGAGATGGTGAAGACTAGGGAAGCTCCAGTACTTTTTAAAATAGGTAAAATGTTGGATGAATCAAGGATAGCTGGGTGCAGTGGCTCTCGCCTGTAATCCCAGGACTTTGGGAGGCTGAGGTGGGCAGATCATGAGGTCAGCAGTTCGAGACCAGCCTAACCAACAGGGTGAAACCCTGTCTCTACAAAAAACACAAAAATTAGCTGGGTGTGGTGGTGTATACCTGTAATCCAGCTACTCAAGAGGCTGAGGCAGGAGAATGGCTTGAACCTGGGAGGTGGAGGTTGCAGTGAGCTGAGATCCCACCACTGCACTCCAGCCTAAGCGACAGAGCAACACTTCATCTCAAAAATAAAATAAAATAAATCAAGGACTAGCTGTAATCATATCCTTGACTCAATTTCATACCCTGCTATTTAGAATGTAATTTTGAGTAGGATAATAAATGTGTGTCTACATTCTCTCTAAATAATATGTGACATATAATTTACAGGTAATGTATATTTCCTATATCTGTGTGATAAAAGATAGGAAATATTGGTATTTAAGATGTTTCTAGAAATGCTGGAGGAAAATACAATCACATGAAACTAGTTAACCGTATAAATTCATTGAAATATTTGCACTGAAACAGATACTACACACGGCAAGAGAAAAGGAGAAATACTTTCAAATACCTACTTGCAGGGATCCAAGAAAGTCAGTAAGAATAACTCAATTCATACTCCAGAGCCTTGCATACATACCCGCAGAGAGACATAAAACTTATCACTCTTTTTTCATATAATATTTTTAGGATACATGTTTATTTGAAAATTTATTCCTAATTGACAAATAATTGGGTATACTTATAGGTAAAATGTGATGTTTTGATCTATGTATACATCGTAGAAAGGTTCAGTCCTGCTAATTAACATATCTGTCATCTCACCAATTTATCATTTTTGTGTGTGTGGTGAGAACATTAGAAATTTTTAGCAGCTTTGGCCAGGTGCAGTGGCTCACTCCTGTCATCCCAACACTTCAGGAGGCTGAGGTGGATAAATGCCTTGAGGTTGGGGTTCAAGACCAGCCTAACCAACATGTTGAAACCCCATCTCTACTAAAAATACAAAAATTAGGCAGGCATGGTGGTGGGTGCCTGTAATCCCAGCTATTCAGGAGGCTGAGGCAGAAGAATCACTTAAAATTGGGAGGTGAAGGTTGTAGTGAGCCGAGATCAAACCACTGCACTCCAGCCTGGGCAACAAAGCCAGACTTCATCTCAAAGAAAAACAGCAATTTTGATATATAGAATACATTATTGTTAACTGTGGACACCATATACTGTGATAGATTACTAAAACTTATTGCTTCAATCTATCTAAGACTTTGTACGCTTTAATCAGTTTATCTCATTTCTTCCCTTGCCTCCTGGCCTCTGGCAACCACCTTTCTATTCTGTTTCTATTAGATCAACTTTTTAATATTCCACATATAACTGAGATCCTACAATATTTTTGTCTTTCTGTGCCCAGATTTCAACTAGCATAATGTTCTCCAGTTTCATCTATGTTGTCACAAGTGACAGAATTTTCTTCTTTTTTTTTCAGCTGAATAGTATTCCATTGTGTGTATAAATACCACATTTTCTTTATCCACTCATCTACTGCTGGGTACTTAGGTTGCTTTCATTCTGTTGCTATTGTGAATAATGCTGCAGTGAACATGCGAGTGCAGACAGCTCTTCAACATACTGATTTCAGTGCCCTTAAATACATGCCCAGAAGTATGTTTACTGGATTACATGATAATTATATTTTTGTTTTTTAAGGACACTCCATACTATTTTCTAAAATGGCTATACTAATTTACATTCCCATCAACAGCATACAAAGATTATCTTTTCTCCATATCCTCACCAATACTTTTTACATTTTGTCTTGATAATAGTCATTTTAAAAGGTGTATGGCAGTATCTCACTGTGGTTTTAGTGTGCATTTTCATGATGATTAGAGATGTTGAACATTTTATCATATATCTTTTAGCCATTTGTATATCTTGTTTTGAGAAATGCCTATACAGATCTTTTGCTTATTTTATAATTGGTTTATTACTTTGTTGCTATTAAGTTGCTTGAGTTCCTTATATATTTTGGATATTAGCTCTTCAGAAGATGTATGGGTGTTAAATATTTTCTCCCAACCTATGTGTCATCTCTTTATTCTGTTAATTGTTTCCTTTACTGTGCAGAAGCTTTTTAGTTTGATATATTATAAAGCTATTGTAATCAAAACAACATGGAACTGGCATGAAAACAGACACATTGATCAGTGGAAGAAGATAGAAAGTCCAGAAATAAACACAGGTATTGGTCAACTGACTTTTGACAAGAGTGATAGAAACACAAAATGGGAAAAGGACAGTCTTTTTAATGAATGAAGCTGGTTATCTAGATATCCATGGTAGTTTAATAGGAATAACATTGATCTAAAAATTGCTTTGGCAGTACGGCCATTTAAACAATATTGATTCTTCCTATCCATGAGCATGGAATGCTTTTCCATTTTTTTTTTTTTTTTTTTTGTCATCTCTCATTTCTTAGAACAGTGTTTTGTAGTTGTCTTTGTAGAGCTCTTTCACCTCCTGGGTTAGCTATATTCCTAGGTATTTTATTATTTGTGGCAATTGTGAATGTGATTGCATTTCTGATGGGGCTCTTGGTTTGACTGTTGGTGTACATAAGCGTTAGTGACTTTGGTACATCGATTTTGTACCCTAAGACTTTGCTGAAGTTGTTCATCAGCTTAAGAAGCTTTGGAGCTGAGATTGTGAGGTTTTCTAGACATACAATCATGTTATCTGCAGAAAGTGATAGTTTGATTTCCTCTCTTCCTATTTACACTTTCTTTCTTTCTCTTACCTGACTGCCCTGGCCAGAACTTCCAATATTGTGTTGAATAGGAGTGGTGAGAGAGGCCATCCTTGTCTTGTGCTGGTCTTCAATAGGAATGCTTCCAGCTTTTGCCCATTCAAGATGTTGTTGGCTGTGGTTTTGTCATAGATGGCTCTGATTATTATATTTTGAGGTATGTTCCTTCAATACATACTTAATTGAGAGTTTTCAACATGAAGGGGTATTGAATTTTATTAAAAGCCTTTTTTTGCAGATAATCATGTTGTTTTTATCTTTAGTTCTATTTAAGTGATGAATCACATTTATTGATTTACATGTGTTCAATCAACCTTGCATCCTAGGGATAAAGTCTACTTCATTGTGGTGAATAAGCTTTTTGATGTGCTGCTAATTCAGTTTGCTAGTATTTTGTTTAGAATTTTTGCATTGATACTCATCAAGGACATTGGCCTGAAGTTTTCTTTTATTGTTGTATTGTCTCTACCAGGTATTGGTGTCAGGATGATGCTGGCCTCATTCTTCACAGAACTAGAATAAACTGTCTTAAAATTCAAATGGAACCAAAAATCAGCCTGAATAGCCAAGCAAACAGAACAAACTGGAGATATCACGCTACCCAACCTCAAACTATACAACAGGGCTACAGTAACTGAAACAGCATGGTACTAATACAAAAATCAACACATAAGCCAACAGAATAGAAAAGAGAACTCAGAAATATAGTTATACATCTTCAACTATATGATTTTTGAAAACCAGACAAAAATTAAGCAATGGGAAAAGAATTCCCTATTTAATAAATAGTGCTGGGATAACTGCTTAGCCATATGCAGAATATTGAAACTATACTTCTTTCTTACATCATACCTAAAAATTAACTTGAGAGTGATTAAAGACTTAAATGTAAAACCCTAAACTTTTTTTCTAACTTTTAAGTTCAGAGGTACAAGTGTAGGTTTGTTACATAGGTAAACTTGTGTCATAGGGGTTTGTTTTACAGATTATTTACTATAAAAAAATTCCCTGGCAGACGACCAAGGCAATATCATTCTGGACATAGGAATGGGAAAAGATTTCATAGGGAGACAGAAAAAACAATGGCAATAAAAGTAAAAATTGACAAATGGAATCTAGTCAAACTAAAGAGCTTCTTCACAGCAAAGGAAACTATCAACAGAATAAACAGACAACCTACAGAATGGGAGAAAGTTTTTTCAAACTATGCACCTGACAAAGGCCTAATATGTCGAATCTATAAGGATACTTAAATTTACAAGGTGAAACAAACAACTCCATTAAAAAGTAGGCATAGGACATAGGCAGTTTTCAAAAGAAGACATACATGCAGCCAACAGTTATATCAAAAACAGCTCAGCATCCTTGATCATTAGACAAATGCAAATCAAAAACAAAATGAGATACCATCTCACACAAGTAAGAATGGCATCCCCCATTCCTTCCTGTCTCCATTGTTAAGCACAATTATTGGCATAAAAGAGGCTTTTAATACCCATTTTTAAAATGCATTCTAGTCTGGGCAATAAAACAAGAATCCCATTCTCTCTCTCTCTTTCTCTTCCTCTTTCTTTCTCTCTTTCATTCCTTTTTTTCCTTTCTTTTGCTGTTTCTTTCTCCTTTTCTCTCTTTTTCTAAAAAAAAAAATGAAAAATGTTAAAAATTGCCAAATGCTGGCAAGGTTGCAGAGAAACAGTAACCCCTATACACTGTTAGTGGGAATGTAAATTAGTTCAACCATTGTGGAAGACAATGTGGCAATATCTTAAATACCTAAAAAGAGAAATACCATTTGATCCAGCAAACCCACCGCTGGGTATATGCCCAAAGAAATATAAATAATTATAAAGACACATGTATACATATGTTCCCTGCAGCACTATTCACAATAGCAAAGACATGCAATCACCCTAAATGTCCATCAGTGATAGACTGCATATGGTACATACACCATGAAATATTATGCAGCCATAAAAAAAAGAATGAGATCATGTTATTTGCAAGAGCACGGATAGAGCTGGAGGCCGTTTTCCTTAGCAAAGTAACAGTAACAGAAAACCAAATACTGCATGTTCTCAGTTATAAATAATAGGTAAACGATAAGAACATATGGACACATAGAAGGGAACAATACACACTGGGGCTTATCAGAGGATGGAGAGTGGGAGGATGGAGAGGATTAGAAAAAGAAACACCTAATGGGTACTAGACTTAATACCTGGGTGAAGAAATAATCTGTACAACAAACTCCCATGACACAAGTTTACCTGTATAACAAATCTGCACATGTTCCCCCGGATTAAAATAAAATTTTGAAAAAACAATAGACATCCACATGCAGAAAAATGAAACTGGATCCCATCTCATACCACATACAAAAATCAATTTAAGATGAATGAAAGACTTATTAACATGAGACCTAAAAGCCACTAGAAAGAAGGAAAAAAAAAAAGCCAGAGAAAACCTCGATAATATTATTATGGGCAATAATTTCTTGGATAAGACTCCAAAAGCTCAGGCAACAAATAAAAAATAGACAAATATAATTATATTACACAAATTTGTATTAATGTTAATTTGATACATAACATCTTTGTAAATCATTCTTTCAGATGATACGTCTTGATGTGTTCCATAGTATAGAAGTCATAAATTTAAAGGTGGTCTTCAATCTATAAGCAATAGCATCCTCATATTTTTAGTAAAGCATGAGAAAAGTTAAAGGAATTTCTCACAAGTGTATTTCTTACAAGTGTTTTATTACACAGTAAAATTTCACCTAGTCAAAAAGTGTTACTCGAAATAATTTTGTGATATTCTAGTTGCAAATTGTGGTCATGTTGTTCCAGTTCTCTTGGCTAGCTAGGTATGCCTAAATATGCATAATAGATTAGAGAATTGAGGTCATTATGCTAAGAAAATACTATATCTTTTTTAATTGAATTATCCAAGAAATTGAGGCCTGACGTTTCAGTCACCTTAATAATTTAAAGAATTTCTTAACTTACTAAACTTTCTTTGAGCAGAGACCATCTAAAGAAAGCAGATGACTCAGTCAAGTTTTTAACATCAGTTAGTCTTGAGTATTGATAAATTTGATATGTTTGAGACTATCATGTATGTATATTCACAGGAATGTAATGGAGGATGGGAACTAACCTTTGTAGTGGGCTTGTCATGTGCCAGGCACATGCTTTGTGCTTTTTATACATTTAAACATTATACCAATCCTGCACAGGATTTCTATTATTATTTTTTCAGAAGCAAAAATTCAAGCATAAGGAATTTAAGGAACTTGCTCAAGATAACATAGGTAGTAAGTGGCAAAACTGAAACTGAAATTTCTACTTGAAGAATGAAGACAAGTACATTATTTTTAATTAAGTATGCTGCTTCCAAAACTACATCAATTGGAAATATAGACAACTTCTTAGGATCATTTCTCCCTACAATGTCATTAAAACCATAACCACTTCCAAATATACTCATATCCCACATAAGGGTATTTCTGTTAAGGACAGACCACATATACAATGGCTATATAATAACATTAAAATACTGTATTTTTACTGTACCTTTTCTTTTTAAATTTATTTGTATTTATTTTTAATTTAGTAGGTACATAATGGGTGTGCACATTTATAGGATACATGAGGTGTTTTGATAAAGGCATGCAATGTGATATTGGCACATGATGGAGAATGGGGTATCCATCCCCTCAAGCATTTATCCATTGAGTTACAAACAATCTAATTACACCCTAAGTTACTTTAAAACCAAGGTGGATCACCTGAGATCAGGACTTCGAGACCAGCCTAGCCAACATGGTAAAACCCTGCCTCTACTAAAAATACAAAAATCAATCAGGCATGGTGGCAGGTGACTATAATCCCAGCTACTTGAGAGGCTGAGGCAAGAGAATCATTTGGACCCAGGAGGCAGAAGCTGCAATGAGCCAAGCTCAGGCCATTGCACTCCATCCAGCCTGGTGACAAGAGAGAAACTTTGCTCAAAATAAAAGCACAATTAAGTTAATATTGAATATAGTCACCTAGTTATGCTATCAAATATCGAGTCTTATTCATTTTCTCTATTTTTTTGTACCCATTAATCAATTCCGCCTCCCCACCAACTCCCCTGCTATACCTCTCAGGCTCTGGTTACCATCCTTCTACCTTCTCTATGTTTAGATATGCAAATATTTACCATAGTGTTGTGTTAGAAGAAAAACTTTAGCTGAATTAAATTTAAAGAAGTTTAATTGAGCAATGAACAATCTGCTAACTGGGCATCCCCCAGAATCATAGCAGATTCAGAGACACTCCCATGCAAACACATTGTGAAAAAAGATTTATAGACAAAAAAAGGGAAGTGACGTATAGAAATTGGAAGTGAGGTACAGAAACAACTGGATTGGTTACAGCTTGGTGTTTGCCTCATTTGAACACAGTTTGAACAGTTGGCTACATCTGATTGCCCAGTAGGCTACACCATATAACTTAGGTGTGCAGTAGGCTATACCATCTAGGTTTGTGTAAGTATACCCTGTGATGTTTGCACAATGATGAAATTGTCTAGGCAATACATGACTATATTTTTCTTTCACTCCAGAGTGGCTCATAGGGTGCTCACATGTGCCTGTGAGTAGTTGCCACCTTCCATTATACCCACTGACTTTCCTGTGCTTGGTACCACAGCTGCCACATGAGCCAAATGGAGAATTAAACTTCCCACCTACTTCCCAGAAAGGTGCTAGTACAGGATTGCTTTTTGTTGTCAGTTCGGCTGTTACTTCCTATTGATCTTTCATGGACCTTGCTCTTCATTGGCTCTGGCAGTCTTTGCTCCTATATGCTTCAATGATTACTGTGCAGACTTGGTATGAAGAAATGCCCTTTTTCACTCAGCACTGCCCTGGGTCTCTGCTTTATTAAAGAAACTTTCATAGCACTACTTTTTAGGAGTGACTCTTGATTGAGGTCATCTCTCCTTGAGACATTAGCACTGCTCCAATGATAAAAACAGTTCCCCTCAGCTGGACTAAGCTTTAGATATATTCTATCAGACAATGGGCCCCTGATCTCCCTTCTTTTAGAGCATTTACTTTAGAAAATTTGCAATTGTAAATTCTTTCCCTTCCCTTTTGAAATGTATGTCAATCTTTTCCCAGCTATTTGCCAGTTTGAGTCAAGGAAACGTCTTTCTCAAGAACCTGGGAACCATCTCTTAGAAATGTAAACATTGAAGGAGACCACACCACTGTATTTCAGTCTCTTTGAGAAGATAAGAATCTAACTTTGTTGGGTAACAATTAGCAAACACCGACGGTCTATTTACAGAGAAAAACGTTTGCAAACTCAGGAATAACTCAATGTGATCAAATGATCTCATTGATCAATATATCCCCTAATGTCAACCAGTACTTTTCCACGAGCTCATCCCAGTGCCTAAAAACCCTTCTAACTTTTGTTTCAGTGAAGAAATTCAGTCTCTCTCTCTTCTATTACAATAGTCATGGGTACAGTCTTCTCTGGCTGAACACAGTGGCTCATGCCTGTAATCCCAGCTCTTTGGGAGGCTGAGGTAGGTGGATCACCTGAGGTCAGGGGTTCGAGACCAGCCTGGTCAACATGGTGAAGCCCCATCTCTACTAAAACTACAAAAATTAGCTGGGTGTGGTGGCGCGTGCCGGTAATTACAGCTACTCAAGATGTTGAGGCAGGAGAATTGCTGCCGAGTGATCAGGCTGGTGGTTGTTGAAGTTTGAGGTGATTGTGGCAATTTTTTAAAATAAGACAATGGAATTTGCCACATCGATTAACTCTTTCTTTTATGAAAGACTTCTCTGGAGCACGTGATGCTGTTAAAAGCATTTTATCTGCAGTAGAACTTCTCTCAAAATTGAAGTCATGTCTCTCAAACCCTATCACTGCTTTATCAACTAAATGTATGTGTTATCCTAAGTCCTTTGTTGTCATTTCATCAATGTGTACAGCATCTCCACTAGGGGTAGGCTTCATCTGAAGAAACCACTTTCTTTGCTAATTCATCAGAAGCAATTCATCCATTTACATTTTATCATGAGACTGCAGCAATTCAGTCCCATCTTTAGGCTCCACTTTAAATCTTGTTCTTTTGCTAGTCCTAGATGGCATCTTCTTTCATTATAAAGCCGTTTTGTCTACAAGTAAAACCTGTTGTTTAATGTAGCTACCTTCATCAACTATCTTAGCTAGATCTTTTGAATAACTTGCTGAAGCTTCTACTTCAACACTTACCCCATCATCTTGTACTTTTGTGTTATGAAGATGGGTTATTTTCTTAAACCTCATGAACTAACCTTTGCTACCTTCAAACTTTTCTCCTGCAGCTTCCTCGCCTTTTACGGCCTGCATAGAATTGAAGAGTTGGTGCCTTGCTCCAGATTAGGCTTTGGCTAAAGGGAATATTGTGGCTGGTTTGATCTTCTATCCAGATCACTAAAATATTCTTCTATCAGCAATTTCACTGAAACAGCAAAGGCTGTTTCACTTTATCATTTGTCTGTTCACTGAAGTAACACTTTTAATTTTCTTCGAGAAGATTTCATTTGCCACCACAATTTTCCTAACAGTTTGGCACTAGTTTTTGGCCTATACCACTTTTGACATGTTTTTCTCACTGAGCTTAATCACATCTAGCTTCTGATTGTATGTGAGAGATGTGTGACGATTCCTTTCCCGTAAACACTTAGAGAACACTGTAGAGTTATTCACCCACCCAATTCCATTATTGTTGTGCCTCACGAAATAAGGAGGACTGAGGCGAGAGAGAGACGTGGGGGAACAGCTTGGTCAGTGGAGTGGTCAGAACATACACAACATTTATTGAATAAATTCTCCGTCTTACATGGGAACAGTTCATGAGGCCCCAAAACAATTACAATAGTCACATCACAGATCACTGACCACAGATCGCAACAGATAGAATAATCTTTTTAAAATCTGAAATATTGCAAGAATTACGAAAATGTGACACTGAGATATGAAGTAGGTACACATTATTGGAAAAATGGTCCTGATAGACTGGCTGGATGCCATGCCATGCCAGGGTTGCCATTGCCTCTATTTAAAGAATGTAGTATCTGTGATGCACAATAAAGTAAGCACAATGAAATGAAGTATGCCTGTTTGTAGCTCAACATTCAAATCAGTTTCTACCCGGCACACAGTGTGCACATTCAAGGCAAGCCTAGACATTGAGATTTATCCTATGAATGTGGCTTAGGATCTGACTCTGGGAACATTGCTATAAAAGTAAAAAGAAGCTCTGAATTAGCAGAAAATTCAGTAAACCTCAATACAGGAAGACTTGCGAATAATGTTAAATTTTATATAACAACATAGTCTAATTTTTTAAAAATATTGACCAACCCCATTATTATACAAAGAGGGGACAGACAAAAGTCTACTGGCATGAAAAGACAAAATTACATAGTTGGCTTCAGACATGTGAGATAAATAAATGTCTTTCTCCTCCAACCTGTAACATGATGTTATACTCATTAGGAATTGTCTATAAAAAAAAAAATACTATAACACTTCTGTACCGTATCTGCCAAATACTTGTGGAACATAAAGCCCTGCAAATAAAATGGCATTCAGAGATGCCATGACACAAGAGGCACTTAGTTCTTGTGACACCACATGGTGCCTTTAACATTATTCATGTCCAGATACTGTTTATAATAGTCATCTGTTACGAAGTCACTTCTTAGTAGTCCAAGTGATAAGGAGATAAATGCAAATGAGATGCATTGCACCATACTTTGGACTTGAAATGGCAAATTTGCCAGTGGTTTATGGTAAGCATAAGTCAGCATCCCTTTGTTAAAACATTATCATCAATAAATATAAAACACTTGAGTAACTCAAAATCACTTTGAGCCTTCAGAGAAAACTCTATTGTTATCTCTTTGAATATGTTTGTACTTTAATTTATCTGTTGATTCAGAGAAACAGGTGAGGCAGTGGCTGTCAGGAACAAGCCACTTTGCTTTTCCACAGGAAATATAGCCTGGCAGCTTCAATACAAACAGAGGCCTCCAATTAAATCTGTCTATTACTGAGAAAGGTAATCTTTCAGCCAAGCCCGGACTAAGAAGAGAAAAAGGCAAACAAGAAAAGAATAAAAAACAGTGAGGAGAAAACTACATACTCCTTAACTGTGTTTGCACATCCAAAACACCCAGGGAACTTGCAAATAATACCAGTGTTCTGGCTCTACCCACTGGGAATTGAAATTGATTGGTTTATGTGGACTTTGTGTCCTATTTCCTAAAACTCTCCAGATAATTTTAATGTGTAAGTTGTTGGAAAAACTACTGAAATAGAGATGTTCATGAGCCATGAGCTAACACTTGTTTGACTTTCTATTAATTTACAGGAATATTACTTGCTAAGATTTCTTAGTGAAATTTTATGAATGTCACTGTATCCTGGAAGAATATATTCATAAAATCAGAGTTGAGGCTTTAAGTGTCAACACCAACAATGGCAGTGCCTCTCTCACTTACCTAATTTGAATATTTAAACACAATATTAAGTATATATTAATGAACTAATTAAGTAAAGTAATAAGTAAATAATATTAATAGATAAATTACAAGCAAGTCTGTGATTCTTCATGTGCTTCATTCCAAGGGAAACGTATGACACAGCATAAAGAAACATAAGAGAAACTGCTGAAAATGTGAATCTAAATACAGAGATACTTCACCTCCCTGGCTACCTGTACTTCTAGATATTTTATTTTGTTTTTGCCAACTGTGAATGGTATCCCATTCTTGATTTGACTCTCAGCTTGGATGTTATTGCTGCAGAGAAATGCTAGTGATTTTTGTACATTGATTTCTGTATGCTGAAACTTTGCCGAAGTTGTTGATGAGTTCTAGGAGCCTTGGGACAGAGACTTTGGAGTTCTCTAGGTATAGAATGATAATATCTGCAAACAGAGATGGTTTGACTTCTTCATCACCAGTCTGAATGCCCTTTATTTCTTTCTCCTGCCTGATTGCTCTGGCTAGGACTTCCAGTACTATGTTGAAGAGGAGTGGTAAAAGTGGACATATTTATTTTGTTTTAGTTTTTAAGAGGAATGCTTCCAGCTTTTGCCTCTTCAGTATGATGTTGGCTGTAGGTTGGTCATAGATGGCTCTCATTATTTTAAGGTATGTTCCTTCAATGCCCAGTTTGTTGAGGGTTTTTAACATGCAGGGATGTTGACTTTTATAGAAAAGAAGTTTTGTCTTCGAAAGAAAATGAAAGACAATTAGTGGCCCTAACCTGTCCTTCTTCACCTGCAGTCGCCATCACTGTCCAGAGAATGAGCTTGCATATTATATAAACCAGATGTAGTCACAGAATTACATGTTTGTTTGGTCAAGCTTGGTTTAGTCTTACTATTTTGAGAAAAACATCTATCCCCTCCAGCCGTCTAAGTGTGAAATATGCTCTGTGTGTATGGTGAAAAACCTCACAGATGGCCATGCCCTAGAGCCCAGAACCTGTGGTTATGTTTCATTACCTAGCAAACGGAATCTAAACTTGCAAATGTTTTAAGATAATTAGGGTTACTAATCAGATGGCCTGAGACAGGGAGATTGTCCTAAGATATCCAGGTGGGTGCAAGGGCATCACAAGGGACCTTTTAAGTCAAAAAGGAAAGCAGGAGGCATAAGCCAGAGTGGTGCAGTGTGAGAGTCAAAGAATCACTGCTGGCTTTGAAGATACAAGGGAGCTATAATCCCAGGCATGAGAAACTAGAAAAAGGCAAGGAAATGAATTCTCTCTTAGAGACACCAGAAACACAGTGCTGCTGACATTGATTTTATCCTAGTGAGACTCATTTTGAACTTCTAACCTCCAGAACTACACGATGATAAAGTTGTGTTGGTTTAAACCACAACAGTTCAGTGATTTGGTATAGTAGCAACAGAAAACTAATACAGTGTGCATACACTTGGGACCTAAATCATCTTGAGCCCAGATTTGACCTCAGTTGG
This sequence comes from Cheracebus regulus, assembly GCA_963574635.1. NCBI lineage: Eukaryota > Metazoa > Chordata > Mammalia > Primates > Pitheciidae > Cheracebus > Cheracebus regulus. The sequence goes on from CAUYQU010055880.1 coordinate 28,055, forward strand.
GCTTCAGTCCATAATGTTCTTGACTGTCAGCCATCTGGTTAACTGTTCGTGACTTTGCCAAATTTTTCTCAGCCTTTGACTTTTGCTGTTCTGTTGACTTCAATTTCATTCCCTTTCTTGCCTGTAAAGGTATATAAATTACTACCTGGCTTAAAAAGTTCCCTTTCAGTTTGACCTAGTCTCCAAGAACACCCTTACCTAAGATGCCCCTACAGGTATCATGTAAACACATACTTGATCTGTTTCAACTTCCCAAGCAAAACCTAACCACCATATCTCAAGTATCTGTTTATGATAACTACTGTGAGTAAATTTTATATACTAAATAAAGCTATAATTTGTCAACAAAACATTCAATAGATGACAAATCTAAGATTTTTTTTCATTCCCTATTCACTGTCTAACAGAACTAAATGTAGCTGTCCTAAGATAAAGGAAATAAATCTGCCATCTACTGGAATCAAATGAAAACTACAAGCAGAAGGCCTTAAATTTATGGTTGACACTACATTGCTATAACATTTAACTATAAAAGCAAAATTTTATCAGCTTTTACCATTTTATGAAAAAAAACAAACAATATTTTGTTTTTGTGCCAGTTGTTGAGAGTCTGGAAATTCATTTCCCTTATCTCGTAATTGATGAATATTAATTATATTAGCAGAAACTGAGTTAAGTTCTGAGATACATAAATTATGTTTATAATCCCATAGTATGAGAAATTTTTTCAGTGTTGTTTCTGTTATTATTACTCAAATCAACATCTAAAATAAATTTTTAAATGATATCTCACTGTGTATAACCACTCATATGTATGCTGTGCCCAAGCACTTAAATACACACACACACACACACACACACACACACACAGAAAGCAAGAGAGAGAGAGAGAGAGAAGCATTTTGCTTCCATGGATTCTAAGTATCCTGAATCAAAACTACAGATCTGCTGACATAAAGAGGAAAGAATAACTTGAACATTATTGGGTAATAAAGATCAGCCTCTGATAAATAAACTATATCATAATGGCAAAATCAATCCTTTTTTGACATTTATGTTTATTTAGTTTTCACTGTCACTTTAGGAATACAATGCCACTACAGTTACCTTTATAATATTTAATTATTTAATTCTCTTTGATTAACCTTTTTTTTGCCTTATTTTCTGTATACTTTCTTCCTCACACATACACACACACACACACACACACACATACACACACACACACAAATACACACACACTATTTCTGCAGTTTGGTGGGGAGCTTCCAGCCAATAGAGGATGTCGATTCTAACTATAATTTGACCTCCGTCCACCCAGTTACCGGGACTTGATGATACACATCTGAAGGAGCTGCGATCATATTTTGATTAGTGCAGGAGTAAGTTGCTCAGCATGCAAAGAGCTCATGACAGTGAATAAAATCAGCCCCTATCATCTAGAAGCCTAAATCTCAAACTAGAAATTTTCTAAGATTTCCAAAAGCAGGTATAGGTAAGGAGAGACCTGAAAGTACTGAGGAAAATTGTGAGAAATTAAAATTGGAAACCATTCTCAAGTGAGGTAAAACCCTAGTGACACAAGTGTCGCCCAGTTGCAGATGTTCAGAAAAGCAAGCCACCTAATTGAGACATCTAAAATGTGAAGGATGATTTGTGACAGCAGTTAGCATTACTCTCAGGAATAAACAGGGAGATTATAAGTCAAAAGGGACTCCAAGTTAATACTACAGTGGAAAGGGTAAGACCCTAGAGTCTGGCTATGATGACTCTTAAAACTTTGGATACTTTATAAATACTTTTATTACCTAGTTTTGATTAGCAGAAAAACTTTAAAACCAAAAAGAATCATCTCCTTGTGTCCCTTCTTTCCCTTCTCCTCCCTCTTTAATATCCCTTCATGAACAAGTAGCAGAACAGAGAACTTAGGCCCTGAGTAGATGGCTTCCTATGTCACAGCCAATCTAGCAAAGAGAGGAGCCTCAGGAAATATAAAGGGTACTGACACATTTATGTTAAAGTTAAATCTGGACAAAAGCACATTATATCTCTGGGTCATATTATTAAAAAAAAAGGCGGGGAAGAAAGTATAAACATAAACCACAAAAGGTACCACTTAATTCCCTGTGTGATTTTTGTAGGCTTCTATTCTGAATCTTTATTTTCTTTAATAAAACATAAACCGCTAGTGTGAGTATACACTGCCAAAACTACTTCAAAAAAGTATTTGCCATTATCTGCTAAGTATGAAGATATGTCTGTCATATACCCCAACAATTCCACTTCTGGGTATACCCAAAGAAAGTAAGCATAATTATGTCTAAAGTTACGTACCAGAAAGTTCAGAGCAGCATAGTTTATAGTAGCTGTGATGGTTAATATTAATTGTCAACTTGATTTAATTAAAGGATGCAAAGTATTGTTTGTGAGGGTGCTGCCAAGGAGATTAACATTTAAGTCAGTGGACTGGGAAAGGCAAACTCACCTTTAATCTGGGTATGTCTGCCCCTTTCTCAGCTGCCAGTGTGACTAGAAAAAGTAGGCAGAAGTTTGAAAGAGCAAACTTGCTGAGCCCTCCAGCCTTTATCTTTCTCCCTTGCTGAATGCTTCCTGCTTTCCACCATCAAAGTTCTTCCAAGTTCTTTAGCCTTGGACTCTTGGACTCACACCAGTGGTTTGTCAGGGGCTCTCAGACCTTTGGCAACAGGCTGAAGCTGGCACTATTGGCTTCCCTGCTTTTGAGGTTTGGAGACTCTGGACTGGCTTCCTTGTTTCTCAGCTTCCAGATGGCCTATTGTGGGACCTTACCTTCTGATCATGTGAGTCAGTACTCCTTAATAAAGTGCGTTTCAAATATACATCCATCCTATTAGTACTATCCTGCTAGAGAAATCTGAACAATACAGTAGCCAACAATGAGAAACATTCCAAATGTCCATCAACTAGAGCAATCAACACAAGAAGGGACAATATAGATGACCTTCATAGACAAAATATTTAAGGGGGAAAAAGATTATAGATCCATATACATAAAGCAAGGCAGAGAAGAGTACATATAGTATGCTTGCATTTAGGTAAAATTCAAAAGCAAGCAAAACTAACATTATCATTTAAGAGGGCATATATAAGTGGTAATATAAACAAAACAACCAATACGTTTTTATTGTAAAATTCAGGATAGTGGTTATATCCAGAAGGGAGGGAAGAAATGAGATAGGTCAAGGGACTCATAGGGCTTCTGAGTTCTAGTACTGTGCCATTTCTTGACATAGAAAGTATTTACGAAGACATTTATGCAGCTAACAAACATATGAAAAAAAGCTCATCATCACTGATCACTAGAGAAATGCAAATCAAAACCACATTGAGATACCACCTCACGCTAGTTAGAATGATGATCATTAAAAAATCAGGTGACAACAGATGCTGGAGAGGATGTGGAGAAATTGGAATGCTTTTACACTGTTGGTGGGCATATAAATTAGTTCAACCATTGTGGAAAACAGTGTGGCAATTCCTCAAGAATCTAGAAATAGAAATACCATTTGACTCAGCAATCCCATAACTGGGTATTTACCCAAAGGATTATAAATCATTCTATTATAAAGACATATGCACACATATGTTTACTGCAGCACTGTTCACAATAAAAAGAGACTTGAACCAATCCAAATGCCCGTCAGTGATAGACTGGATAAAGAAAACGTGGTACATATATACCATGGAATACTAGCAGCCAGAAAAAAGGATGAGTTCATGTCCTTTGCAGGGACATGGATGAACCTGGAAAACATCATTCTCAGCAAACTGACACAAGAACAGAAAACCAAACACCACATGTTCTCACTCATAAGTGGATGTTAAACAATGAGAACACATGGACACAGGGAGGGGAACATCACACACTGAGGCCTAGGTGGTGGCGGACTAGGGGAGGAATAGCAGGTGGTGGGGGGATTGGGGAGGGATAGCATTTGGAGAAATATCTAATGTAGATGACAGGACAATGGATACAGCAAACCTCCACCATGGCATGTGTATACCTATGTAACAAACCTGCATGATCTACACATGTACCCCAGAACCTAAGTATAATAAACACATGTAAAAAAAAAAGTATTTACACAATGATTGTTTAATAATTATTGCATGTTCATGTTTTGTGCATTTTTATAAATATTTTAATTTACTTTTTAAAAACTTAAGAAGAATTCAATTATTTTTCCTCAATATTTCACTGTGAACTCTGTGAAAGTGGAAGTCATGTCTGTGTTGTTCACTGATGTTCTCTGTGGGACTGAGCACATAGCCTGGAACAACGGAGCTCAACCTAAGTTTGATGACTTAAATGAATTAATGAATGAAAGCAAAGCTAAGTAAACAAATCAGTTACTTTAAAATTTTTAATTTATTAAGAATAATAAAAGTGATTATAAGAGTTAATATTTACTGAATACTTATCATGTGCTAGACATTGGTTTAAGCACTTTATTTACATCCTATTATTTAATTCTTACAACAGACCTATGAGTTTGATAACATACTATGGTAATTACACAAATGAGAATGCTGAAGTTTAGAGATTTTTAAATAAAATCTACAGGGTTAATAGCTAGCAAATGGTAGAGCTGGGACTCAAATCCAGATCCATTTTATCTGAACATCTATATACCTATACTTACTACTTTACATACATAATCCTCTGAATCAATTCAACTGATTCAGTTACCAGCTGAATCAATGATTATTTTGCTTTTATAGCAACTTTTTCTAATGTTTTCATTTTAAAAATATCTATCAAAGTTTTTATCACTGAATTGTCTTCTATACTGACTAGAACCATTTTTCATAGTCACAAGACATTAATGTTTTCTAAGATTCCACTATCCTAACCAGTGCTTGCCTTTTGAATATTACTCAAAAAACCAAAGGAGGCACAGTGTTAAGAAGGAATATGGCTATTGGCAATAACAAAATTCTATTTACCAAAATATATAGATGTTATAAAATTAAAAGAGAAATTATATCCATATAAAGAGACATTTTTATGAGCCTTTATGTATCAAAAAAAACAGTTTTATATCTTGATGTGCCAGATATTAGGAGGGACTCGGAGAATGCTGGAGGGATATGAAAAACATATAAGAGCCACCTGTATTTCCCAGAAGTTTTCACTGGCCAAATATGGAGGATAAAAACAAATGATGATAGATGTGGAGAAATAGGAACACTTTTACACTATTGGTGGGAGTGTAAATTAGTTCAACCATTGTGGAAGACAGTGTGGCAATTCCTCGAGGATCTACAAATAGAAATTCCATTTGACCCAGCAATCCCATTACGGGTATATACCCAAAGGATCATAAATTGTTCTATTATAAAGACACATGCACGCATATGTTCATTGAGGCACTTTTCACAATAGCAAAGAGCTGGAACCAACCCAAATGCCCATCAATGATAGACGGGACAAACAAAATGTGGCACATATACACCATGGAATACTATGAAGCCATAAAAAATAATGAGTTCATGTCCTTTACAGAGACATGGATGAGTCTGGAAACCATCATTCTCAGCAAACTGACACAAGAACAGAAAACCAAATACTGCATGTTCTCACTCATAGGCGGGCGTTGAACAATGAGAACACATGGGCACAGGGAGGGGAGCATCACACACTGGGGTACGTTGGGGAGTGGGGTCCTAGGGGAGGGACAGTGGCTGGTGGGGATGTTGGGGAGGGATAACACTGGGAGAAATGCCTGATGTAGGAGACAGGGGGATGGAGACAGAAAACCACCATGGCATGTGTACAGCTATGCAACAATCCTGCAAGATCCACACATGTACCTCAGAATTAAAGCTCCATTTAAAAAAATGGATTATAACCTATTGAATAAAATAATAACCCATGAACCTACAGAAATATTAATTAATGAAGAAAAAGTTATTTCTTATAGTACAGCGCCAGATAATAAATATAAGATAAATAATGCAGGGAGGAGATTATCACTGTTGAGAAAAAATAACAGTAAGAAGTTTGATGAGAAGCATGATGGTCTCAAAGAATCTCTCCACAAATGGTTAATTAACTTCAAAGATAAATAGAGTAAAATTACAATGGGAAAATTCTGGTAGTTACCAACAGAACTAAGTTTTTCAAAGTTATAAAATAAAATGTCCTATACTAGAAAAGAGGCATAACTATAATGGAAATGTTCATATTTGATAGATTAAATAAAGAAGTATAATTAGTTAGGTTTATAGAAATAAAGGAAAATATCTAAAAGTTCATATTTGATAGATTAAATAGAAAAGTATAATTAGGTTTATAGAAATAAAGAAAAATATCTAAATATGCAAATGCAGAAAGAGAATGTATTTTTTTTTCAATTACATATTGGACACTTATAAAAATTATATGTTAAGCCACAAGGAAACTCTTAATAAATTCCAAATGAACAAAAACAAGGACTATATCTTCTAATAAAATGGAAAAGGGCTAGAACTCAAAACCTTTTGATATAGGTACTCAGAGAAGTCTACCTTAAACATGTTTCTTGCTGGCCAGAGAGGAATATAAGTTAATTACTAATTTAAAAGTTACAATGAGAATAAAAGAAATCTTTGGATATGGAAGTAAGGAATTATAAACTTAGAAATGAGAATAAAAAAACAATAACAGAAAATAATAATTTTAGAATTATAAGAGAATATTTGTAAATATAAATCTATATTAGTGTATTTGAAAGCTTTCAACATTAAAACAGTAAACTACCTTGGAGACTGGAAAACTCTCACTAAAAAAAATTGTAGTATTATCCCTAAGCAATTTAAAAACTAGTAAGGATATGAAATACTGAGGTTAAATAATAGTATCAACTATGATAAATGCTGGAAAATGTGAAGGGAGACAGATCAGTCCCAGGTCATGTCCTCTGTTGAGCATGTGAGTCTTGTCAGATAATTTAACCTAGAATTTTGCATCCTGTAACAAGAAATAGTGAAGCACACCATATTCATCTGTTCTCTCTCTCTACCCTATCTCTGTAATGGGGTATTTATACGCAATAACTGATCATTGCAATGGCAGAAACGATGTAGGAGAGATAATGTGATCAATCCCAGTATCTCTAATTAGTGTTCATATGGGCTTAGCTATGTCAAGAAAGCCCAGGAGAGGGCACAGCTGGTAGCACTAATTACAGCTAAAGATCAAGCAATTAAAATAAAATGATCACTCTCATAGAGGCCAAAGTGTAAGGTTAACACTAGCAAAGTATATTTAATGTAACATTCAGGAGGTCTTTCCTGGGAAGAACAGGAATAGGAGCTAGGCTTCTGTTGAAGGGTCATAGAAGTGCTAAAAGGATATTGTTTATTTAATTTCCGAATTTTTACTGGTGAAAAATTTGGGGATTTATCTTGGACAAAGGAACATACGGCTCTTTCCAGGAAATGAGTCATATATGTCTGAATAATTATTCTTGATACCTTATTTTCCCTTTTTACATTTGGCCTAATGCTATTCTGGGCAAAGGACTCTGCACTGAAATTTGATTAGAAATTTCTACTGAATTTCAGAAGTGAGAAATGAAGTCCTAAACTTATAATTTGAAGTTCAAGTGACAATTTTTCCCTCCTAAAACCCCACCCATAAACATAGGATTAAAGTCACAAGAAAGCTTACAAAAACTCTAGCATACTCCTTTTTCTGATTTTTAGATTCAGGTAAATATATAAGTCTTATAGTAGAATAAGTCAAAATTAATTTATGTTAATTAATTGACAGCATGTGCACTTTTGGTGATGCAGACCAGTGAGAATAAGATGCACAATATAAAAATTAATGTAACCCTGAAGCCCAGTTTGAAACTTACTATATATATTTCCCCTCTGAAAGTCCCAGGATGGCACTGATAGGCCCTGGAGGTCTCTTACAGCCAGGTCCCCATCTATTGATTAAGATATTCTAAACAAATATAGTACATTAATTTACCATTTTCTTGAGGACTTGACAATGGGTCAAATACTATTACAGATGATTTTTATACATTGTAAGTAATCCTGATGACAATCCTGCAAGTTAAGATTTATGTTAGTAGTTCCCATGTTAAGTGGGAATATGTTTCCAGGTTAAGTGAGAAATAGGTTAAGTGGCCTGACTTCATAAATAGTAGATCTGGAGTTGGTCTCAGATCAACTAGACTACAGTGATCATACCATGATGGTCCTCTATTGCTGGCCTTATTGGAACCCCATGGAAGTGGGGTAAAAAATGTATTGTGAATTGTGTCCAACACAGGGACAATAGTTTCAGAAAGGAGATGGTCAGTAAAGATGTTCACTAGGGGGTGGTCAAGAGAAGAATTTTGGAAAAGAAAATCACCCAAGTGTCACTTCCCAGTGAATTAGTCTGCATTTCAAACTCCTGAGAGCTACCCTACTTTCTTAACAGACCAAAAGGAAATTGTGTTTGGGTAATTGCATTTGTTAATAACCCTAAGATGGCCTTTCTCATTCACTCTTAAAAAATATTTTTCTGTGGGTATATAATAGGTATATATATTATGGGATACATGTAAGCACAACATGGAGAACAGGGGTATGCATCCCCTCAAGTGTTTATCCTTTTACATTGTTTATATGGGGGGGGGGTTGTTGGGTGTTGGGGGATGTTGGTTGTTGTTGAGGGGGCTGTTGGGAGCTGGGGATGGTTAACGGGTACAAAAATAGAAAGAATCAATAATGCCTGTATTTAATAGTGCAATAGGATGACTATAGTCAATAATAAAATTGTATATTTTAAAATAATTTTCTCATTCACTTTTTGTGTTCCTTTGGATAACATTTCCTGGATCACAGAGGAACTTGAAGGAAGCCAAAAGCCTCAAGCTGCCACAGTAATCACCTATAGGGACTTCAGTCTAGAGGCAAAAATACTGACTCTTATACTCCAGAGTATAAGCTGGGCAGTGGGACAAACAGAAGGCTACAACTGATGACCAGGATCAAGTTGGGGAGTGAGGGGAGGGAGAGTGAAGGTGGGGAGACCTCAACAGAGATGTTGCAACAATACACAAAGCTAGTGTGAAATTAGGGAAGGGGAATCTAGACCTTTGAATGGATCTCTCCACATAAACACTGCTACTCCTAGAGCACTGAAGACATGAATCTGCCTATGTTCAGTAAACTGAGAAGAGCAGAAAGGTACTTTTCCTCCTGGACATACACACTCATCAGCAAAACACAAAGCGAAAAGACATATGGCTGCTGGGAGTTCACTGCTTTAAAGTCCCAAGGGATAACAACTTCTCTTTCAAAGCTCAGTTTGTGTAAATGCTTCTGCTTCTTGTTGTGCTAATCAATCCTCCAAGTTAGTGTCCATATATCATTATAATAGAGCTATTCTAAACTGAATTCAATGTAGTGACATGTTTATGATTATTTTATTTAGTTTAAGGAACATTACGGAAGGTGTGTTTATTTTGTACTGCTATTAGCAGATTGTATAGCCACAAATCTTAAGATAATTCTTTCTAAGCAAGACAGGGAACTCAAAAGCTATAAAGGGAGAAAATTAACAAACTTGACTATAGTAATGTTTTTGATATTCTGAATGTTAAAATATGCTTCATAAAACAAATGACAGTTTTCATAAGTAGAAAGAAAATACTGGTAAAGCATACAGTACACAAAGAATGTCCCCAGTAGGCAAGAATAGCTGACAAATTACTTTTTAAACAATACCCAGTCAAAATTGGACAAAGTATTCAAATAGATAAATTTCTGAAGAAGTAAGACAATCAGTAAATAAGTATATTAAAAGAAACTCAACCATAATAGTAACATCCAAGGATATACAAATTAAAATAATGGAAAAACATTTTACCCATTAGACAATTTTGACAGAGTACAGCAGAATTAACGCCATGCTAATTTCTGGCCTAGTGTTTAAGAGAATGAGCCGGTTATACATTAGTCTCTCTGAACACTGAGCCACCATGTAGAAGTTCATCCCTCTGCTGAAAAGATCACATGGAGAGGGCCTGAAGGAGAACAGCTCAGCCAAGGCAGCCTTTCATCTTTCCCACTATGATGTCAGATATTGAGTGAAAAATATGTGGATCCTCCAGACCCAACCAGCTACCAGCTGCATACCAGCAGGTGATCCCAGCAAAAAAGTTGCCCAGCCAAGTACTGCCTGAATTTCTGGCCCAGAAAACAGTGACTCTTTCTTTATAGATCTGTTCAGTTTTTGAAGTACTTTGTTATGCAATTATAAATAACCAGTATAGATGCCAATCACTAAACAGCAGGTGACTGATGAGAGTCCTTCTAAGATATCTAGGATAAAATAGGCAAGAGAGGCCAGAGGAAAATCCAGAATAAATGGTATCAATTTCAAAAAAGGAGAGCATATAATGAAGGAGCAAGGGGTCAATAATATCAGTAATATGAGATATAAAACAAGTTTATTACATGTAGCAATTAGAAACTCACTAGTAACTTTCATGAGAATGGTTTCAGCAGAGGAATAGCATTAAGCTGAAGAGTGAATAAAAACACAGTAACACAGCAATTCCATTTATAAGTATGTACCACAGAAACAATTTCTACATATAAAAATGTACGTAATAATGATGTTAATCATAGAGAAAAGCACACAAACAACTCAAATGTTCACTGACAGAAGAACAGATTATATAACTTGTTATAGTCAGCAGAAAAAATTAAGTAACTATAGCCACATGCAACATCATGGGTGAATCTCACGTACATATAAGCAAGTCTCAGAAGATGATACATAGTATAATCTTTGTGTAAAGCTAAGAATTAAACAAAATAAAATACATCACATGTATGTATATGTGTGCATAATATATATGTATGAGTGTAGGCATGTATGTTTATAACAAAAAAAGCCATAAAATGGCAAACAGAATTCAGGATCATGGTCACCTTCCAGGGAAAACCAAAGGTGGGGCAGAGAGGAGAGACAATTTAAAATGCAATGATGCTGGTAAGGTTCTACTTCTTGCATAGATGATGGATTTATATTTTGCATCTATGTCTCATATATTCTTGTCTATGTATCAAATATAACATCAAAACATTTACAAAATATCTTGTTTAATGAAACAACTGGGATAAAATAAGACAATGCATTAGAGTCCACCCTTGAGGGAAGTTTCACTATGATATGAAGAAGGAAGATAGACTAATATTAAAAGAGATAAATAAGCCAAGCACAGTGACTCATGCCGGTTAACTGAGCACTCTGAGAGGCAGAAGGAGGAGGATCCCTTGAGGTCAGGAGTTGAGATCAGCCATAGTGAGAATCATCTCTACAGAAAATAAAAATTTTAAAAAGGAGAAGAGAAACGAATTGTTAACATACATTTTAGGAGGCAAAAAACATGAGCATATTCCTAGACATATGGGGAAAGTCATTACTGAAATATACATAAATATAAATGTGTGAAGAAAGAACCACAGATTTCATGTCAACACTGACTAAAAACACATTTGGAGATTCTGCTGACGCATCACTTCCCACTGAAACTGGAGGTGCTAAATTGTGACCGGCTATCATTTGGATATTATTTGTAAATACATCCTTGTTACCGATTTTTTATTTAATAAATCTGCAGATTCTTCAATAAGAAAGGCATTTTTCCATTATGATTTACCTGACAGGAAAATGCTAAGCATTCACTACTTACAAATCTGCATTCAACATTTTATGGACAGATAGAAATTTTCTGAACATAAGTTCTAAGTTGAAAATAATAAATTGTTTTCCATAAAGGATTTAGTTCAAATATTTACTAAAGAAACCAACATTTGTCAATTATCAGAGATATGTTTTAGCTTCTAAGCAGGCCCCAAAGTTTTTAACCTTTAGGAACTGCAGGAAAGGCTCATTACACAGAAATCAAGTCTTTCTCCAAAAATCTGGTGTAAAGACCTGTTTGACATCTATCTTGAACTTTATGGCAGTACATGAAGTGAAAATACATGGCTACTGAGGACTGAGCCATCAACCCTGCCTGGGAAGCTATTATGTAACTCATTATTGTATAATCTAAGGCAAAACTTAATAAATAAACATATATATGCTCTTGGTGCTAGCATTCATTTATGTATAATGAATATACATATATGTATATGTATATTTTTATACATATTCATACACATATTCATTATGTATATGAAGATTTATATATAAATGAATACTAGCACCAAGTGTATTTGTGAATTTGTTCAGTGACTGTTCTGTCCTTGGTGCTTCGCTTGAGGCAGAGCAACATGTTCTTGAATAGCGGATTTCATATTCAAGGAGAGATGACTCTGACGATGTAACCAGCTTTTAAGGCAACAGTTGAAGAGGAGGTCAAATCTCAGAAGTTTGAGGTTAGGAATTTTCTTTTATCTATACTTTTTATAATCTACCTATTTTTTTTCTTTAGAAAAGGAGAGACTTTTTTTTTCTCCCTGAAGTTTAAAACAATAGACCAGGGCAGCTTATGGCTTGATAATGGGCCAGTGATAAAAATCCCATTCATTGCCATGAAAATCCCATTGATTGCCATTATTCTCTTGAGTCTAGGACCAAAATAGAGCTTCTGCTGATGTTTGGGTCTGTGCAGAATACTAGGTTATTTGCTGAGGTGCTTGGGCATGTGACAGGCCAAGGGAAATGCAGGCAATGAGACTATGGCCATTATAATAAAGAAGGAAAAATATCAATAGGTCAAAAGGCACAAGACCGGGACAGAAAAAACATTTGAGCAAGGGTTTATGAAGAGTTTCTCAGAAAACTACAGTTTAGCTTTATGAGAAAATGAACGTGTACAAACTTGCACTCAAGAATGAAAATGCCAGTAGTGAGGGAGCAGATTGTGCCAGTGTGCTGTTCCTGCATTCTTGGAGTCTCATAACGTTGACAGGTAAATATAAATGAGACATAAAAAGCTTTCTGTCCATGTTGATTCTTTCCTGAATTGAAAGGGTCAGAATCTGCCTGCTCCATGTCTTATGGTTATTTCTGTATTAATTTTAGATACATGTATATTACATCATCAAGACTTAATCTAATTTGGGTTCTGGAGTTTGCAAGGGCACAAGCCTACAGCTATCTCCATCAGCTGCGGTGTTTTTGGCAGGAAAAAATAACACCCTGCCTCCCATGGTTGAAACAATATCTTAAGGACACAGAAATGTGACCCATAGCCTGAAAAGATGCCCTACTTTATTGGCAGCATTATGTCATGGCTAACATGTGTAAATCATCCGTAACGACGCTAGCAAAAGGAACTCCTTCCGCAAGATTTAAGATATGAGCCCCAAATGGGAATAAATTGCTCTCTAGCATGCTCTCAAACATGCCCTTACATTTATAACAAAATTGCTCTGGCCAATGCAGCCTTCTGGGAGCTAATCTCTGTGTGAGGCAGCTCATGATCCACCCATAGTACTTCCCCCAGTTTCCATTCCTGCCACTAAATGGAGTAAAGGACCCTAAAAATAGCAAAGGAAACCAGACTTCAGGTCTGGTTGCAAACTAGTTCTGTCTATGCATGACTTGTTTAATAAGCCTTGAACTGCTACCTTTCTCAGAAATGTTTTAAAGCCTCATTTTCATACCTCAAAAGATAAATCTAATCTAAACAAGCATATTTCTTAACAATTTTAAAGTACCGTTTTTACTTTTACATTTTAAAATAGGATATGACCTGCAAATTAAAACATTGTCCTGTATTTATCATGTCGCGGTGGAGAGAAGTACAAAATTCACCCAGGGAGAAAACAGTTCCACCCCTGTTAAAATGTAATCATGATATCCCCTTAGAGCAACATGGAATTTTAGTGTGAGGAGAACTAATTTTTTCTCCCAGAGTAAGAAATTTTTAGTGGCTTTTTTTTTTTTTTTTTTTTTGTTTT